>JAUUEC010185266.1:0-10741 GCA_032361885.1 Panulirus marginatus
TAAATACCACATATAGTTCCTAGTGCTTTACTAAGTATTTCTTGCATACATTCTTCAAAGAAAACACCTGATCCACGTATCCTTTACAAATCCTGAAACCACACTGATTTTCCAAAGTCTAAAACTTTGTGCATGGCAACACCCTTTCAATCACCACTCTCCAATACAACTTACCAGGTACACTGAACCAGCTTATACTCCTATAATTTGAACATTCATTTTTGTTTCCCTTGTTTTTATGCAGTGGCACTATGCAGGCTCAGGCACCTTGCCATAAGCCATACATACACTGATATCCCTAACTAACCAGTCTCCAACACAATCACCCCCTTTCTTAAGAAATTCAACGGCAATCCCATCCACTCTAGCCACTTTACTACACTTCGTCATATACATCGTTTTGCACCACCTCTTCTCTTTTCAACGAATTACTTTCCATGACACTCATGTCCAAAACATTCCACATCTGCCATCCCATCATCAAACACATTTAACAACCCTTACAGATACTTACACCATCTCTTCATCACTTTGTTTCTGTCTGTTACTGCTTCCCCATTTGCCCTGTTCATTGATGTTCCCATGATTCTCTTGTTTTTTTTTTTCACACTGTAGCCTCCTAAAACATTTTCTTATTCTCCTTGAAACAGGAAACTACTTCCCAAACATTTTCTTATTCTCCTTGAAGTTTGCTGATACTAACTCACCCCAGTCTCATTCACCCTCTTGTCCAGCCCTGGCACCTTCCTCTTGACATCCTGTCGCTTACTGCTGTACATCTCCCAATCAGTAGCATTTTTTCCCAGCAAGTAATGCCTATACACCTCTTTTCTCTTTCACTAGCAACTACTCACTTGCCTTTCTTATATGGCCACCTCCCACATGCTTCTCTCAAATATGCAAGCACTGTTTCCCTCAATACCTGCCCTTCCCCACCCTCTCCCATACCTTTATTCAACCTCTCAAAGTGTCTCTTCACACAAGGCCATTTTCCAGCTCACTTGCTTTCACAACCCTCCTCTCACCCTATATCATTTCCTCTTTTCTTAAAGCTTTTACAAACCTTCACCTTCACCTTCAATGAGAAATGATCACCAAAACTTCACCTGGCAATTACATAGCCATCAGTAATTTTTTGTTAAGTATATATTCTTTCTTTCCACTCTCTTCCTTATCTGGTGTATGATTTTCCAAACCAAAAGCAGTTAGTGATATACATCTATTGACTTCCTGCTTTATTTATCTTTTTAATTTTGGTTCCATCCACTTTTCAGCTAGATCCTTCATTGTTGAATTGTCAGTGTTTGTGTCTGAGTTACTTTCACAAAAATCTTTTTTTTAGCTAAGACCCTGTAGTCCAGTTTGCTATGTGCTTTTTTAACCTTCCATCATCAGCATAATTAACTTCCTTGATTGCTCCTTTTCTAACAGCACATATTATTCTTTCAACAGCTTCACTGAATTTCCTGTGTGCTTTTGTTTGTATGACCCTGGGTCTGGGTTCCTTTTCATTAATCTGCATGCTCTGTGTGTACTGATCAGTTGCCAAAATTGTTCCTTTTGCACCTCTTGGTCCACTATTGCCAATAGATTCTGTATGTGTTTTATTCCTTTCCTCTACCTGGACAAATTCTAGGACATCTATAAATGACCCATCAGACTGTCTTTCCCCTGATTATGTATCTCATGAATTTCCTCCATTGAAGTGAATTTTTGTTCATGCTCACTGACTATATTTCAGATTCCAAAATTCCTCTCTAATCTCAATGACACCATTTATGATCCTTGAAATGATTCTTCAGTTTTTTAACTCCTTTTCTAGTAGTGTCACCTTCTAGTCTTGCTTGATAACAAATTCCCTTAACATCTCCAAATATTGTTCTCTGATGGTCCTTTGTTGATCTCTCCCTCTAGTCTCTTTTTTGCTATGATTTGTTATGACTAACTGATCTAGTTACATTCCTTTTGGTCAATACCAGACTGTAGTCCAATTTGGAAAAATACTTAAGCACGTGTTTTGTTTGTGTTAGTTGACAAGTTTTTCCTAGCTTTCCTGTCTGATTTCTTTGCCTCCTGTAAGACCTCTCTTTTCTTTCATTTTCACCTTTCTTGGCTCAGGCATTGCTAAAGGTCGTACTTTCATCCTCTAAAGTAATACTAGTTACAGTAATAAAGCTTACTAACACAGAATGACTGGGAGATGTATAAAAGAAAGCAGCAGGAGGTCATGGGGAAGGTGCAAAGGTTGATAAAGAGGGCAAATGAGAGTTTGGGTGAGAGAGTATCATTAAACTTTTGGGAGGATAAAAAGTTATTTTGGAAGGAGGTAAATAATGTGCGTAGGAGAACAAATGGGAACATCGGTGAAGGGGACAAGGAGGGAAGTGATAGCAGGTAGTGAAGGCGTGAGGAGGAGATAGAGTTAGCATTTTGAAGGATTGTTGAATGTGTTTGATGATAGAGTGGCAGATGTAGGGTGTATTAGGCCTCTTTCACACGAACGGTTTTTGCCGGTACGACACACCGCAGCAGCGCTGTCCGGCACCGGCGAACATCCACGGTCAGGTGCGGTGTCTGCTGCTGGCTATCTCTCAACATTCGCTCCGGTACCTCAGTCAAGTCAGTGCACCACTGTCTCTTGATGATGGAGGATGTCGGAAAGAGAGTAGTATATGTTCATTTGATGAACAAGGTCATCAAAAAAAAGCACAGAAAATTCTGGATTCACCCCTTGAGCAGCAGTCCCCTCTTCCAGGGTGCATTTTACACTCTCTACGAAGACCTGAAGGCTGACGATGCAAAGTTCTTCAACTTCTTTCGGGTGAGCTATCCTTCATATGAAGAACTTGTGGCTAAAGTGAGAGACTCTGTTGAATCACAAGACACGAATATAAGTCCATCCATTCCACCTGTGTCATGATAATTCAAATTAGCCATGACCCTGAAATTTAAATGCATATGTTTATTGTACAGAAGTATACAGAATTAGTATGTAAACACTTATATTTTCAATATACGGTTATTGAAAGTTCATATGATGGAGAATATAGTGCATACCAGCTTTTCCAATGATGCAGACGAGGTGGTGGTGCGCTCTTCCTCCCAGTGTTGACAGACAACTGACCACCCGCCGCACGCGGGAAACACCGGATGTGTGAAGGCGCCCATAGCAACACGTTACCACCCAAACCGTTCGCCGGCATTTCTGCCGTTGCGGTCTTGCTGGCAGGACGGCAGGGTAATTCTGCCGGAACGGCAAAACTGCCGTCCCGGCCCAGTGTGAATACTCCCATAAGGTCCAGTCTCTCACCAACGTCCGTAAATCATGATACTTATCTTCATCGGCAGACGGTGATTGTGGGTACATAGTCTGCCTACACGGGACTTAGACGCTCTCCTCACTCGACCATGACCCCCAAGGAAAAGACAGTTAACGTTCGGATATTTGGCAGACTGCAATGAAGTAAACTTGGAGAGGAATGGCATATGAGGACGACCGTTCTAAGTGACTGACGAGCAAATAGCACTGTGAAAGTCAGAGCGGCAGTAAGGTCGGCCTCGTCCTTGCAAGTGCCTGCAACCTGTTCCCCATTGCACACACACACACACACACACATGTAGTTACACCGGTGCTCTCGAGTACAGGCGACTTAGTGGAAAGGAGAGAGTATGATGGAATGTATAGGGATAATGACCCAGCTGTTGTGGGTGGTGTCGTAACCCAGCTGTGACTTGTGGTGACACAGGTGGTGTGGTAACCCGTTTGTTACTGTTGTGTGTGTGTGTTAAGTGTTGAGACTCCACTGTGACTTCTGTAGGGACCCTGGCGTTACACACGTGCCTAGCAAAGTTATGTGCGTATCACAACTGATGATGACAGGTGCTGCATGTGTGTTGTGGGGACGCAGACGTCATACCTACAAAGACACAGATGTTAAAGATATGCACGGACATTTGTTATCATACAGGTGTAGCAGAAATGAGGGAAAAAGTCATCAGTGAAGTGTACTCATGTTACAGAGGTGTGTCACGCGTCTGGTCTTGGCATGTAACGGGGTCAGGTGAAGCATCAGCTGCCTTCGCCAACCTGGCTCCCCTGTTACATGACAGTATAAAGCTTCGCCATCCTACGCGTCAGTACTGTCTGTACTCTCCTCTCACCCTGTACTGGTATGACATCATGTCAGCTCAGGGGAAAAACATCCTAATATGCAGGAATATAGCATTATGTCGACCAGGGATGTAGGATCGTGTCAACCTGATGTAAAGCACAACGGCAACCTGTGATGTCGCATCATGTCAGTCAGAGGTATAGCTTCATGTCAACTTGGGATGTAGCTTTATATCGACCAGGGGTATAGCACCATGTCATCCTGTGGGTTAGAATCATTTCAACTAGTGGCATAGTATCATGTTAACCTGGTGTATAGCATCATTTCAATCTGATTTATAGGATCATAACGAGCAGGGGTATAGCACCATCTCAACTTAGGGTATACTCGTGTTAACCTGGGGTATAGCATCACATCAACTTGGTGTATAGCATAATGTCAACCTAGGGTATAGCATGATGTCAACCTGGCATACAGCATCATTTCAACCTTGGGTATAGCATCATGTCAGCCTGGAGTATAGCATGAAGTCAACCGGGCGTATAACAGATCAAGTATGATATCTGGGGTGAATGAAGTGTGACACTCAGGTGTAGCGAACCAATGGTCTGTTGCAGTGTGAATTCCTTATTGCATTATGTATGGCATCGATTGATGCATGTTTAGGGCATACCACTTCAAGAGTGTAGATGGAGAGTAGAAGTGAATATTGGCAATGTTGGGTTGGTGAAGATGGTGTGGCGGTAATATCCTGGTTGCGACAGAGTGCACTTCTGCATTGATATGTATCGTAGTTAAAGAATAAAATCGTAGGACTGCTTTATTGGCAGAAGATAAAGTAATACTTTATTCTTTTCCTGTTTGATGATAATACGTGTCATTGCTTTATCAATAGTGGTAAATCTTGACATTATCGCTGGAGAATGATTACTAGATCTGCTTTATTGGTGGAAGATAATATATATCACTACTTTATTTGTCGAATACACAGCTGAATTCAAACAGCAACAGACCAAGTGGTCCTAACGAGCTTGTTTTTGATAGTGGAAGAGAACGGAAACTCATGGAATCATGTGATAATACAAAATATGATACTGCTTCATTGGTAAGATGACAAGGTATGACACATCTATTGGTAGATGATATATGATCATTTTTTTTTACAGAAGATAAAACATAACACTGGTTCATCGGCAGAAGATGAAGCATAGCTCTTCTTTCTTGGTCGAATATATAGTTTAGGACTCCTCTGCTTTCAGCAAATAAAGTAGAACAGTTCTTTATTGATAGAAGATAAAGTGTAGCACTGCTTTATAGGTGAAAGTAGAGAAAAGCATTACTTACCAGTCAGAAAGTAAAGTATAGGTCTACTTCATTCTCAGAAAATAAAGTTTAGCACTACTTTACTGGTAGACGATAAAGTAGAGCAGTGTATTAATGGTAGAAATAGAGGACGGCATTGCTCTGTAGGTAGAGGATGATGTATAGGTCTGCTCTATCTTTAGAAAAGAGAATATAGCATTGTCTTATTGGTAAAGTGTTAGGTACAGTACGTTTTCACTGATGTATGATAAGAGGTTTTGATGTCAACACTGATGTATGATAAAAGTTTTTTATGTCACCATTGATGAGTGTTATTAGCTTGTGATGTCATCACTGATGTGTAATAAGAGTTTGTGATGTCACCACTGATGTGTGATGATAGTTTGTGTAGTCACCACTAATTTGCGATAAGAGTTTGTGATGTCCCCATTGAGTGTAATGAAATATTGTGATATCACTATTGATGTGTGATAAGATATTGGGATGTCACTACTGAAGGGTAATTAGAGTTTGTCAAGTTACCACTGATGTGTGATAATAGATTGTTATTTCACCAATGTTGTGTGATAATGATTTGTGATGTCACCACTGATGTATGATAGTTTGTGATGTCACCAATGATATGTGATAGGAGTTTCCGATATCAACAGTAGTGTGTGATAATAGTTTGTGATGTCACAACTGTTGTACAATCATAGTTTGTAATGTCACCACTGATGTATGATAATAGTTTGTGATGTCACAATAAATTTATGATAATACTTTGTGATGTTATCACTGATGTGTGATAAGGGATTGTAATGTCACCACTGATGTGTGGTAATAGTTTGTGATGTCACTACTAACGTGTGGTAATAGTTTGTGATGTCACCAATGATGTTTGATTATAGTTTTGCATGTCACCACTTATGTGTGATATGAATTTGTGATGTCTCCCCGGATATTTGCTAAAAGTTTGTGATGTCACCAATGATGTGTGAAAATACTTTGTGATGGCACCACTCTTTAGTGATTATAGTTTCTGATGTCACCACTGACGTGCGATAAGAGTTTGTAATGTGACCGCTGATGTGTGATAAGAGTTTGTGATGTCACAACTGATGTGTGATAAGAGTTTCTGATATCAACACTCATGTGTGATATGAGTTGTTGTGTCACCTCTGATGTGTGATAATAGTTTGCGATGTCGCCACTGATGTATGATAGGAGCTTTTGATGTCACCACTGATGTGTGATAAAAGTTTCTTATGTCACCCCTGATGAGTGATAAGAGTTTCTGATGTCACCACTGATGTGTGGAAATAGTTTTTGACGTCACCACTGATGTTTGATAAGAGTTTGTTCTGTCACCACTGATGTGTGATTATAGATTTTGATGTCACCACTGATGTGTGATAAGAGTTTGTGATGTCAATAATGATGCGTGCTAAGAGACTGTGATGTCACCACTGATATGTGATAAAAGTTTCTGATGTCACCACAGATGTGTGATTAGAAACTGTGCTATCACCACTGATGTGTGATAAGAGTTTGTGGTGTCACCACTGTTGTGTGATAATAGTTTGTGATATCACACTGATTATGTGATAAAAGTTTGTGATGTTTACACTGATGTGTGAGAAGAGATTGTGTTGTCACCACTGATGTATACTAGGAGTTTTTGGTGTCACCACTGATGTGTGAAAAGAGGTTGTGATGTCCCCACTGATGTTTAATATGAGTTTGTGATGTCACCACTGACGTGTGATTATAATTTGTGATGTCAAATCTGATGGGTTATAATAGCTTTTGATGTCACCACTGATGTTTGATAATAGTTTGCGGTGTCACCACTGTTGTGTGATAAGAGTTTGTGATGTCGCCACTAATGAGGAATAAAAGTTTCTGATGTCACCAGTTATGTGTATTTAGAGTTTCTGATGTCAACGCTGATATGTAATTATAGTTTGTAATGTCACCACTAATGTGTGATACGAGTATGTGATGTGACCACTGATGTGTAATAATAGTTTGTGATTCACCACTGATGTGTGGTAATAGCTTGTGATGTCACCACTGATGTGTGTTAAGAGCTTTTGATGTCACTACTGATGTATGATAGGAGTTTGTGATGTCACCATTTATGTTTGTTAAGAGTTTTTGATGTTACTACTGATGTATAATAAGAGTTTGTGATGTCACCACTGATGTATGACTAGAGTTTTTGATGTCACCACTGATGTGTGTTATAAGCTTGTGATGTTACCACTGATGCGTTGTAAGAGTTTCTGATGTCACCACTGGTGTGTGATGATAGTTTGTGTAGTCACCACTGATTTGCGATAAGAGTTTGTGATGTCTCCATTGAGTGTGATGAAATATTGTGATATCATTATTGATGTGTGATAAGATATTGGGATATCACTACTGAAGTGTCACCAATGATGTGTGATAATAGATTGCGATGTCACCAATGTTGCGTGATAATAATTTGTGATGTCACCACTAATGTATGATAAGAATTTGTGATGTCACCAATGATATGTGATAGGAGTTTCCGATATCACCAGTAGTGTGTGATGATAGTTTGTGATGTCACAATTGATGTAAAATTATAGTTTGTGATGTCACCACTGATGCATGATAATAGCTTGTGATGTCACCATGAATTTATGATAGTTTGTGATGTTATCACTGATGTGTGATAAGAGATTGTGATGTCACCACTGATGTATGATAAGAGTTCTTGATGTCACCACTGATGTGTATCAAGAGGTTGTGATGTTACCACTGATGTGTGACATGAGTTTGTCAGGTCACCACTGATGTGTGGTAATAGTTTGTGATGTCAAAACTGATATGTTATGATAGTATTTGATGTTTGGTAATAGTTTGTGATATCACCACTGATGTGTGATTATATTTTGTGATGTCACACCTGTTGTGAGATAAGAGTTTGTGATGTCACCATTAATGAGTGATAAGAGTTTCTGCTATCACCAATGACGTGTGATAAGAGTTTGTGATGTCACCACTGATATGTGATAAGTGTTTATGATGTCACTACTAATATGTAATATGAGTCTGTGATGTGACCACTGATGTATGATAATAGTTTTTGATGATATCACTGATGGATGATAAGAGTTTGTGATATTACCACTGATGTGTGATAAGAGTTTGTAATGTCACAGATGATATGTGATAAGAGTGTGTGATGTTAAGAATGATGTGTGATAAGAGTGTGTGATGTTAAGAATGATGTGTGATAAGTATTTCAGATGTTACCAATCATGAGTGGAAATAGTTTGTGATGTCACCACTGAAGTGTGATAAGAGTTTGTGGTGTTACCACTAATGTATGATCAGAGGTTTTGATGTCACCACTGATAAGAAATAAGAGTTTGTGATGTCAACACTAATAATTGTGATAAGAGATTTCTATGTCATCACTCATGTATGATAAGAGTTTTTAATGTTACCTGTCATGAGTGATAAGACTTTTTGATGTCACCCTGATGTGTGATAAGAGTTTGCGATATCACCACTGATGTGTGATAAGAATTTGCAATCTCACTACTGATGTGTGATAATAGTTTGTTATGTCACCACTGATGTGTAAAAATAGTTTTTGGTGTCACCACTGATATGTGATAAAAGTTTGTGATGTCACTACTGATATGTGATGATAGTTTCTGATATCAACGCTTAAGTGTGATAAGAGTTTGTGATGTCACCACTGATGTATGATAAGAGATTTTGATGTCCTCAATGATTTGTGATAAAAGTTTATGATTTCACCACTGGTGTGTGATAAGAGTTTGTGATGTCACCACTGATGTGTGATAATAGTTTGTGGTGTCACCAGTGATGTTTGATTATAGTTTGTGAGTCACCACTTATATGTGATAAGAATTTGTGATGTCTTCATGGATGTGTGCTAAGTGTTTGTGATGTCACCACTGATGTGTGAAAATAGTTTGTGATGGCACCACTCTTCTTTTATTATAGTTTGTGATGTCACCACTGATGTTTGATAAGAGTTTGTAATGTCACCACTGATGTGTGATAAAAGTTTCTGCTGTCAACAGTGATGTGTGATAAGAGTTTTTGTATCACCACAGACGTGTGATAATAGTTTGCGATATCACCGTTGATGTATGATACAATCTTGTGATGTCACCACTGATGTGTAATACAAGTTTGTTATGTCACCACTGATGTGTGATAAGATTTTGCGATATCGCCACTGATTTGTGATAATAGTTTGTGATGTCACCACTGTTGTGTTATAAGAGTTTGTGATGTCGCCAATGATGTGTGATTATCGGTTGTAATTTCACAATTGATGTGTGATAAGAGTTTCTAATGTTACCACTGATGTGTGATAAGATTTTCAGATGCTACCAGTCATGAATGAAAAGAGTTTGTGATGTCACCATTGATATGTGATAAGAGTTTGTGGTGTTACCACTGATGTATGATCAGCGTTTTTGATGTCACCACTGAAGTGTATTAAGAGTTTGTGATGTCACCACTAAAGTGTGATATTAGATTTTGATGTCACCACTCATGTATGATAAGAGTTTTTGATGTTACCTCTGATGTGTGATAAGAGTTTGTGATGTCAACACTGATATGTGATAAGACTTTCTGATGTCACCACTGACGTGTGATAAGAAGTTACGATGTCACCACTGATGTGTGATAAGACTTTGCGATGTCACCACTGATGTGAGATAATAGTTTGTTGTGCCACCACTGACGTGTGATAATAGTTTTTGTTGTTACCACTGGTATGAGATAAAAGTTTGTGATTTCACCACTGATGTGAGATAATAGTTTGTGATGACACCACTGACGTGTGATAAGAGTTTGTGATGTCACAACTGATGTGTGATAAGAGTTTCTGACATCAACACTCATGTGTGATATGAGTTTTTGTGTCACCTCTGATGTGTGGAAATAGTTTTTGACGTCACCACTGATGTTTGATAAAAGTTTGTTCTGTCACCACTGATGTGTGATTATAGATTTTAATGTCACCACTGATGTGTGATAAGAATTTGTGATGTCACTAATGATGTGTGCTGAGAGACTGTGATGTCACCACTGATATGTGATAAAAGTTTCTGATGTCACCACTGATGTGTGATAAGAAACTGTGCTATCACCACTAATGTATGATAAGAGTTTGTGGTGTCACCACTGTTGTGTGATAATAGTTTGTAATGTCACACTGATTATGTGATGAAAGTTTGTGATGTTTTCACTGATGTGTGATAAGAGATTGTGTTGTCACTACTGATGTATAATAGGAGTTTTTG
>JAUUEC010186369.1:0-10737 GCA_032361885.1 Panulirus marginatus
TATATATATATATATATAGCGTTTTTGAAATGGCCTTCATTAGGCCTCAGCTGCCCGTGCCATCTCAGCTAACACACAAAAAAATCTTTATTGATTGTTTTGGACTTTTACCAAAAATCTGAAGAGGAAATAATTATTGAATGACTATCATGTGGTTGTCATCCCGCTTTCCTGAAGGAACTCCGCTGACGAGTATCCGCACTAAAAATAACATTGTAAGATATACTTAAATATATCTTGTGGGTAGGATTGCCAAAAATAATTCAATTAGATCGTGGGAGTAGCTTCACTTCCAGCATGTTTAAAAACTGTTTTGAAAGGATTTCACATCAAAAAGAGTCTTTCGGGTCCATATCACCCTCAAAGTGAAGGTAACTTAGAACGGTTCCATCAAACATTAAAGAATACTATGAGAATGTACTGTGAAGAACTTGGAATTGATTTGGATGAGGGTGTCCCGTTTGCTCTGTTTGCTTTGAGAGACGCAATGCAGGAGTCAATGGGGTTTAGCCAATTTGAGCTTGTTTTTGATCAGGATGTGAGGGGGCCAATGAGTATGTTGAAGGAAAGGTGGTTAGGTAACCATGACTCTCCAAATGTGTTGGGTTATGTATATGATTTCAAGAGAAGACTGCTAAGAGCTCGTGACCTGGCCAGTGAGAACCTGAAGGAGCCCCAGGATGACATGAAAAGCTGGTACGACCAGAATGCCAGAGCCCAAGAGTTCCAGCCAGGGGAGAAGGTGATAGTGTTATTGCCGATGCAAGGTAAGCATCTCAAAGCAAACTATAATGGTCCGTGGATATTAAGATGAGAAAGTAGGGTATTTGAATTATGTTCTAAACACACCAGATAGGCGCAAAAGAGCCCACTATGTCGTGTTAATTTAATGAAGCCTCATTTTGAAAAGTGGAATGAGGAAGGAAAGATAGTGTAGTAAAGGAAGAAGTGAGATGTGGATGTATAAAGGTTGACGATGAAAAATTTGTTGGTCCAGATGATGTTAAGCTGAGTAGGTGTGAAGATAAAATGTTGGAAAATTCTGAGACATTGAATAAGTTAGAAGACAAGCTTAAACATTTGGACAATGCCCAATGACGTGAAATTTTCGAAATCATAAATGACTACAAGTCCAAAAGAACGAGGAAAACTTCGCCGCATTACCAACTAGCAACGAACTCCCCATTCACAATAGGTTTAGCGTACTAGATAGTGAAGAACAGGATGATCCTAGGTTAGGAATAAGAAGAACTTGTGTTATCCAGGGGCTAGGATAGAACACGTCCTGGATAAGTTTAAGGACATAGTCTCAAACAATCCCGAGGATGTGATTTTTATTGTTCAGGTGGGGACGAACCAATGTAGTTAATGGGAGATTGGAAGAAATATTAGCGAAGTATAGGGAACTTATTTGTAAGTTTAAGGAAAGTCGTAAGAAGTTTATAATATCGGTATTGCTGCCAATTTATGACGCCGATTCCTGTACCCTCAGTAGAATGCTGGGGATAAACAGAAGAATCGAAGCTCTCTGTCGGGTGGAGGATAGTGTGTTTAGTATAGACCTCTGTGATCATTTTAGTCATGATAGATCTCTGTACGCAAAGGATGGTCTTCACTTAAATGGAATAGGGAAAGCCCACCTTGGTAGAGTATTAGATGAGAACATTAGGCCTTTTTTTCGATAGAGATAAACTACTCAGGAGAGCAAATCAGAGTCGAGCTAACGAAGGAACTAGGAGAATGGGGGAGGGTTAAGGGGTAGGTGTGGGAGGTGGGTCGGTGCAGGTGGAATCTGAGTGTGAAAGGAATTAGATGAAAAAGCGTACAGTTTGACCACTATAAAGGTAGCGGTAGAGGATAGATGGGACCTTCGCGGTAGGGATCTTAGGGGAATAGCGGTAACCTCACAGTCAGAGGAATTGGCAAAGAAAGGTCAAGTAGAGTACGTTGGGGACAACTCAGGCAGTGGGTTAACACAGCTACAGGTCAACTTTTTTGACCAAGGCTGGTAGGGCCCAATGACGAGAGTGTCAGAGTAGGGCGGCGAACCCCAGACAGATGGAGAACCGTCTCTCTCCCGCTGCTGCACACACAGAAATTAACAGTGATAAAACAAACACGCATACCGACAAAAAAATAAAAGCAAACTTAATACAGAAATCAACTCAAAGGAAAATAAGTTTATTATACACAAATGCCAGGAGCATCTTTACGAAACGAGATGAACTTATGTCCGAGATAGTTACTGAAATATCGAACATTATCAAAATCTCAGAAATGATGGGTAAACTCTGAGAATAACACTTAATCGCCGAGTTAGTAATACTTAGATACAAACTATTTACAAAAGATCGCTTATACAGGGTAGGTGGTGGAGTTTTGATCTACGTTGATAACAATCTAAGAGTTATTAAGATAAGCAAGTAGGCACACACACACACTTATGACATTACCGACAAGTCCTAAAATAAACTTAGTCTCGGCGTTATTTACAGACCTCTTAAGCAAAAAGAAGATGACTATAAGATGCTATACAATGAAATCAAATATATAGTAAACAGTAAAATGGTTATAAAAGTAGGAGACTTCAACAGCCCAAACATAAACTGGAACACGTTAATTAGTGACCGAGAAGGAACGAGACTTACGGAACTGATTGAAGACGCTTTTCTAGAATAGTTAATTAGAAAAACAACTATAGGTAAAAACATTCTTGATCTTGTCCTCACCAGAAACAAAAATTTAATCAACTGTTGCGAAGTAGGCGAGAGTTCGTCAAACAGCGATCACAGTTTGATTAGGTTAAAGATGAATTTAGATTATGAAATAAACGACAACAAACTCTTGATCCCAGATTACAGAAAAGGAAATTTGAAAAACATTAGACACGAAATACTCAATACCAATTGGACAAAAATTCTTGACGTTCACACAGTAGAGTAGATGTGGAATAATTCTAAAAACACACTACTCGAGATTGAATATAAACATATTTCTCGAATTAGGAAGAGAACTTGCAACATTTCAAAACCATCAAAAATGAATAGAAGAATTGAAGGACTGATATGCCAAAAGAAGAAACATATATGAAATTCGAATCAATGGGAAACGAAAAAATCACCAGGAACTGATCAAAATCCAAAGAGAGTGTAAGGTCATAAGACAGAGTAAACGCAAGGAAGAAAAAAGAATATCCTAGAAAGTTAAGAATAATCCCAAGGAATTCTTCAATTACATAAGACAAAGGAAGACAGTAAAGGAAGGAACTGGATCATTACGAAACGGACGTGACACACTAACTACTGACGACAAGGAAATGGCTACCATACTAAATTATTCTTTTAACTCCGTATTCACAATTCAAGGATCTGATGAAGAAGATTTGAAGGTTTGAGAAATATAAAGCTATAAGTACTTAAATAGCTGGACCAATTAAATCCTAACAAATCCAACAGCCCAGATAATTTAGCTCCAAGAGTTTTAAAAGCAAAGGGGTCTCATCTCTAAGTTCCTCCTACACTTTTTCTTCTTTTTTTTGAACGATTCCCTCTCCTCCAAAAACAATTCAATGCACTTTTACGCTAACGACTCAACACTGCATTCATCCACATCCTTCAATTCTGCTCCCTTTACTCTTACTGGATTTGTATCTCGTCTTGAGGCAACCTCCTCAATAAACTCTCACTTGGACACACTTTGTGGTGTACACAAAATCTAGTTAAGTTTAATGCCTCCAAGACCAAGTTTCTACCCATCTCTCCATCGAAAACTCCTCACAACTCTCGTCTATCCTTTTACCGTTCTGTAATTCCACCTTTTGACTCAATGAACATACTTGGTATTATTGTATCATCCACTGTTTCTTGGAAACCCCACATTACGGAAATAGCTAAGTCTGCCTTTAGAAAACTAGGTGTCCTTTATAGATGTCGTAACTTTTCTTTTGAACAGTTCCTCCAATTATAAAAGGGATTGATTCGTCCTTGTACTGCTCTCACATTTGGGGTGGTTCTACCTCTGTATCCTTAATTGACAAAGATGAGTCGAAAGAGGTCCGACTTATAAGCTGTCCCAGTCTAACTTTCAAACTTGATCCCTTTGCCTTACGCCACAATTTTGGTTCACTTTCCCTCGTCTACAGGTATTACTTTCCTGTTTTGCTCCAGCTAGCTGGCTGCTTGTGCGCCTCCACCACCAGCTAGACCACGCAATAGTCGACAAGCTGCTGCGTCAAATGATTATTGTGTGGCGATCGGCAACTCAAGTGTGTACCGGTTTGATAACTGCTTCTTTCCGTACACGTCAAAGTTTTGGAACTCTCTACCTTCTCATGTCTTTCCCAATAGCTATGACTTGGCACATTTCAAAAGACAGGTCTTTCACTTTCTCAAAAATTCGTAAATATAGGTAATTTACCTTGTATTTTCTTTTTCCCTTTCTTAATTCCCTCCATATTTCATTTGGGGCCCGGCCTTGATGTGCACTTTTGTCCGTGACTGGAGCTTTAACCTAAGAAAAAAAAAATTAAACTGATATACCCCATATCAAAATTATTCAAGAAAACTCTGTCGGATGGTCAGGTTCCAACTGACTGGAAACTAGTAAATGTTACTCCTATATATAAAAAAGTAGACAAAAATTGTACATTGAACTACCGCCCAATTAGCCTTACGTCATTGCTAGATAAAATGATGGAAAATATAATACAAGATAAGATAGTCACGTTTCTAGAAGATCACGTTTCCAGAAAATCACAAAATCATATCAGACAACCAACACGGTTTCCTCATTAGAAGATCCTGCATGACAAAATTACTGGAAATCTTTTTTTGTTAATTATCAGAATTGGGACGAAAAAGTACTGTCTGATGTAGTATATTCAGATTTCTAAAATGCTTTCTTTAAAGTACCTCACAAGAGATTTTTAAATAAACTCAAAGCACGCTAAATTGGTGAAGAACTCAGTACATGGAACAGTGACTGGCTTACCGGAAGAAAGCAGCGTGTAGTATTAAGTGGCGAAGCCTCAGATTGGTTAGACGTAATAAGTAGTGTGCCGCAGGTGTCTGTCTCAGGCTCTATTTTTTTCATAATATACATACATTAATGCCCTAGAACTCGGTCTCATATCTAAGATCTCTAAATTTGCTGACGATACTAAACTAGGAGGTAGAGCTGTAAACAGGCGGGACTTCGAAATGATTCAAAGAGATCTTAACTTAGTAGCAGAGTGTTCAGACAGATGGCAAATAAAGTTTAATGTAGACAAGTGTAAAGTTATGCACTTTGGAGACAAGAATATACTTTACGACTACAAACTATTCGGAAACTCTCCAACTAAGGTAAATGAAGAAAAGGACCTTGAAGTTTTCATTAGCAATAATTTTCAGCACACTAAACAGTGTCAAGCAGCAAGTAAAAAAGGCAACCAAATGATATGTTTTTTATCCAGGAATATAGACCGCAAGACACCAGAAAAAATTCTCACACTTTATAATTCTCTTGTAAGATCACACCTTGAATATGTGGTTCAGTTTTGGTCCAAAAACTATTAAAATGACGTGAAGAAACTATAACAAGAACAAAGACGCGCGACAAAATTGACCCCATCCTTTACAAATCTGGCATACGAGGAGAGGCTAAAACGATTGGATCTCTTCTCACTTAAAAAACGAAGAGTACGCGGCGACTTAATCCGTATTCAAAATTAAGAAAAAGTGATATCATCATCAGGAGTGCTAGTGTCAGTGTTGCCCGTGCCAGGGGTGCCAGTGGTACCAGCATGGGGAGCGCACATCTTTTCTAAATACAAGAAAATACTGTTACCAGGACAAATGGAAGAAAACTCAAAGCTAAAAGATGTAGTGTGGACTTAGAAAAAAGCTTCTTTTCCTTCCTATTCGTGTGTTGGGCACTAGAATAAGTTACTGTCACACGTAGTGAATGCTAAGACCATAAATACCTTCAAAAGTCGTTTAGACAAATATTTTATAGATTCAGGTATTACTCTGAGAAACGCTAGAAATAAACTGTATAAACGGGGACAGTAGATGGCTAATGTGCAGCAGCGGGGAGTCGGTGATAGCTTAAAGAAACTGCTGAGCGGAATTACATTTTCTTGTCAAAGTAATCATTTTTCTTTTACCAGACAATCCAGTCGTAGGCCAATCAGGCCTCCTGTTGTCTGTCTTTCACATGTAAACACATGTACTCAAACAATATTCTTTCAGACTGAAGTCGAAGAAAAGGGAAATAATGAAAAAAGAGGTACAATACATGCTCGAACATGATTTGATAGAACCAAGTAACAGCCCTTGACGGTTATTACAGATTTTGTGTTGATTATAGGAATGTCAATGATATAACCAAAACTGATTCATATTCTGTTCCTACGGTCGATGACTGTTTTGATTAAGTGGGAGATGGGAGGTTTGTGAGTAAGTTCGATTTGATGAAAGGATATAGGCAGGTACGCCTGACCGAGAGGGCGAAAACCATCTGAGCATTTGTAACCATGGATGGGTTATTCCGATGTGAAGTGATGCCATTTAGCATGAAGAAGAGTGGAAGTTATTTTCAGAGATTAATACATGAAGGGTTGCGTGGTGTTGAGAATTGTTCTATATATATATTGATGATATTGTGTTGTGTCTGGAGAGTGGGATGAAAACGTCACCTTGATTAGGAGTGTGTTTGACAGGTTAAATGAAGCAATTCTTACTGTAAACTTTAATAAAAGTGATTTTGTGAAGGCTCATGTTGCGTGTTTAAGTTATATTGTGGGACGAGGAGATATGCGACTGGTTAATGCAAAAGTTGAAAGTATAGAGGCATATCCCGTTCCTTCAAAATGAGTTATTGAGATTCCTTAGAACTGAATTCCACTGTTGCATTACCATTAACGAGGCTTTTGTCAAATAAGGTAAAATGTGAGTGAGATGACAGCTGTACTGATGTTTTTCCTAAAGTAAAACAAATGTTAATTAGTTCTCCAATTTTATGTACTCCAGATTATGAAAAACCATTTAAGTTGTATGTCAACGAAAGTGATGCCGGTGTTTGCGGGGTGTTAATGCAGGAGAAGCAAGGTATTGATCATATATTATGTTATTTTTCTAAAAAGTTTTTTTCCTTATCAGTGAAATTATAGTACTTTTGAGAAGGAAACTTTAGCTTTGAGTCTGAGTTTATAGAATTTTGAAATATATTTAAGAGGGTTAGGAAAACCCATTTTAGTTTTTACAGATCACAATCCTCTAGTGTTTTTGTAAAGTATGAAAAATGCTAATCAGCGGTTAATCCGTTGGAGATTTATGTTACAAGATTATAATTTAGTCATCCAGCTTGTCCCGCATGCCCGCTAGTCATGAGCGTACCTGAGGGATGACTCATGCGTTTTGGAAGAGGGGGATGCTATGTGTTTCCTTTTTTCTATATCTTCAAAAGAAATGTTTTTTTCTTGTGGATAGTATCCCTTAATGTATTATTACGTTTTCTCATAAGTTCGGAGAATGATGTAAATCATCTATTTTATTGTTATCGAAATTACTTTTGTTAAATAAGCTATCATTAAAGTATTGTAAAAGTTAGAGTTACTACTTTTCTGTATAAAGAGTTGCAAGTTATGTTAATACAATAATTTTGGCAACGAGCTAATTTGCCAAAACACAGATTTCCCTATCTCTCTCTGCTCGTTGCTCGCTAGGTGACTAAACGTGCGCACTGGTTTCTCTGTATAAACAGGTTGTATTTGTCATTATTATTGTCATCTGTCCTTGATTAATTGTCATATCGAAGGATAAGGGTATATACAGTATATATAGAAGGAGAGAGAGCAGTATTTATGAGTAGATGTATATTTCAGATTAAATTAGGATAAATGTTTCGGTGGCTAGTCCACCACTGCGTCCATCCTATGATCGGTTCATAATTTGTATTATTATTGTTATGAGTTGCATCATAATGTTTAGTTGATTGTTTCAAGTGTATTAGTGATCCTGACCCATTTATTTATTGAAATGTGGTAATTGTAAATTAGGGTTTGGTGTTTAGAGATGTCACTGTCGACTTTTGCCTAGAGGAAGTGGCGTCTACATAGCCTAGCCTTTCTACCGAAACACTTATCTCAGGACATAAACTTTGGCTACTGTGTTAAGGGGTCGAGACCCCTGTAGTTGAAGGCGGTTGGGATCTTGACTTGTGGAGACCTGTCTGGGAGTTGGATTATGCCAGTGTGAAACATTGTACTTGTGTGATAGGTCAGGTCATTCCCTGTGTTGTACGCAAAAGTACCAACTCATTGTTAAATATGACAGATAATAATGTGAACAAGTTTGTGGAGTCCCCAAATGCGCATAATTTGTACCAGCGCACTAAAGATGAATTATTCCCAATAGAAGGCATGTATGAGATTCACTTAAGGTCAGGTACTAAATGAGAAAAATATTAGGAAATGAAGAAAAAAAGGGTTACGAATGTTGACCCTGATGTAGAGATGGCCGTGAGTAATCATGTAATGTTAGAGATGTTCAAATGAAAATCTGGGTTTAAAAAAAAGAAGTAGAGTGAGGCAGAAAATAAGAAAATGCAGATTGAGGCAGATAAAGCGGTTAGGTTGAAAAAGATAGAGGCTGATGCACAGATGGGTTTCAGGCGAGCCAATAATGATGTGGATGCCAGAGTGAATCCTTTGCCAGAGTTCACTGAGGAAGAGGCAATGGGTTTCTTTGATCAGTTTAGGAAAATAACCACTTTGAAAAGTTGGGATAAGAGTGACTGGGCAATTCTAGTTCAAACAAAATTCAGAGGTAAAGCAAGAGAGGCATATACATGTTTAGGTAAAACAGAAAGTGTTGATCATTAAGTAGTCAAAGAAGCTGTATTAAAACCTGTTTAGTTGAGTCCAGAAGTCTACAGGAGAAGGTTTAGAGTTAGCTAGATTGTGTGAAATGAAATTTGATAGGTGGTGTAAATCTGAGGATGTCAATACTATGGACGGCTTGAGGCAAATGATTTTGCTTGAGCATTTTAAGGATTTAGTACAACCTGATATTAAATATGAAGTCAATATGGACAAAGTTAAGGATCTTAAAGAGGCTGCATGTTTAGAAGATCAACTAGCAAATGCATATAAAATGTACAGGGAAGAGACATCAAGCAGAGTGGATACATATAATATAGATATCAATCCAGTGACAAAGGCCAACCAAACCAAGTGAAGCGTTCAAAAAAAGGTTCAAATTGTTATTATAAGCAAAATGTGGGTGATGAGGTGCAAGGTCAACCAGAAGAAATGTTACTAAGTCACAGTCAGGTTTTAACAGACCTGAGAGTCGGCAACAGAGGCCACCAGTGAGATGTTATGCATGTGGGAAACAGGTCATGTCAAATTTCAGTAAAGAATACCTCAAAGTCAGCTGCATTACTGTTGCTCGGGGGAAGCCAAGAATATCCATAGTGAGATAAGAAGTATCAGGTACAGGGGATTAAAAGGTGCGTTGTTAGTTTTGAACCATTTATGAATGTGGGAGAGATGTCACTGGAAGGGGGTCGTAAGAGGAAAATTATAATCCTTTGGGACTACGGAGCTAACCAAAGCTTAGTCCTTAAGGAATTGGAACTGCAAGAGTGGATGGCAAAGTCGTATCCTGGTGAGGAGGCTAGTGTTAGAGGATTAGGAGCAGGATTGACCATTCTACTGCATTATGTTAACCTTGAGATTGGATTTGTTAATGGTAAAGTTAAGCTGGTGTGAGTGATGAACTTCCTATCCACGGAGTGGACATGTTGTTAGGAAACGATTTGGCTGTAAACATAGTAGTTCCAGAACCAAAAATGATTACTAATTCTTCTTGACCTTGTTGAACCTAATTCTGCTGATTTGTTTGTTCCTGAAACAAATGTTGATTGCTCTGTTCCTAAAACTGGTGGAAAATAAAGTTCTGATGATGTAAAGGGAGTTCTTGACGGAAATTCTAATACGTACCTGTCAGAGTTACATTCTGTATGTGATGATTATTACAGTGTCAATGAAACTGATTTATATCCTGCTTGTGTTATTACCAGAGCGATGGCTCAGGTTATAGATGTAAATCATAGAGGGTTAGGTAAACTATCTGAGCAGGAGTGTGGTGTCAAGTTAGGTGACAAATACAGTTAAAAGTCGATTATATTCCTGATTTCAAAGTTCATAAAGATGAATTGATAAAGTTTCGTTTGGAAGATAGTCGTATGAAGGAAGTTTGGAATGAGACAAAGAAAAATGGCCAGTTGGACGATGAGTCAGTAAGATTCTGTTTTCATGGTAGGGTGTTAAGAGAAAGTGGACACCTCCAGATGTTCCTCGAGTGTATAGAAATATCATTGCTTTATCCCATGATTCTAGTTTACCTGGACATTTAGGAATAAGGAAGACTTCAGGTAGGCTACCAATGCATTTTTGTTGGCATAGTATTAAAAAAGATGTTGCCGGATCTTGTAGAAGCTGTCCAACTTGTCAGAAAGTAGGAAGACAAAATCAGCTTATTTACCCAGTTCCTGACCGTGACGCATTCATTGGCCGCCCAGGGTCGAGACCATAGGTTCGTATCCTGGTTACGATAGTTGGTCAACACTCAACCTAACTGTTCATTCATCACCAGGGGTTGGTCGATAGAATGGGTACCTGATAGGGGATATGTGGATCAGGTGTTTGCTTTGAAGAATGTATGTGAGAAATACTTAGAAAAACAAATTGAT
>JAUUEC010187474.1:0-16365 GCA_032361885.1 Panulirus marginatus
GATCATGCTTAGGCTGTGTACATACCTGTTCCGTCTCAACTAACATAAAAAAATTAGCATAAACTACAAGATAATTTGGCTGTCACGAAAAATCACACATGACTAGTGTAAAGAAATTCTGGTAAACTTCAACGAAATCTTGTATCCTCAAAACGATTTCTAGCCATTATGTCACATTAATCCCGACGAAGAACTGCATTGTATCCCCTGTACAGCAGACTCGCACTGTCTTGGAAAAGACAGATATCTGACAACAAATGAACTTCCTAATTGATAGCTAGATCCTGATGACGCGTCAGTGTTGCCAACCCACTCTTGCTGGGGTGGATTTAGTGTGTTGTAGGAGAACTAGGAAAAATCGGATGGTTTAGATATACAGTGAATACATATCTAAACCAGTAGACTGTTAGATATGAATAAATGACAAAGAATGCGCAAGATGACAGTCTGACGTTAAATTTCTTGTCGGTTACTCTACGAACAGCGGGAATGTGTGCCGCTACCGGAGCAGCTTTAAAAGAATCAGCGTTAGGGTCGCGTTCCCAGTAGCAGCTCGACGGCTGGTGGACGAACATGAGTGACGGTAAGTAACTTAATGCGGCAACCTTTTCCTGTACACTTCCTATGGCTTACTTCTTTGCATTTTGTATTCTCCTTTTACTTATGTCTATCTGTCAAATCCTTCCTCTGTGAGAAGAACAGTAATTTTATATCCTTCTGCCATCGACCAGTCTTAAGCCGAGTCGTGTCCAGGAGACCAGGCACGGGACGTCACAAGAGCTGATACATTTGTATTTCTTTATATATTTCGGTGTTATAAGTATATATATATTTTATATCATCCGGTCCATAAAATTCAGTTGGGGATATGTGGAATTAAAGATTTGCATTGGTGTACTGAAACACGACGTTCACTGTGTAATTAAATGAATATAAAACGGAAGATCCCCTTGAACAGTAGTCAGTGATGCATTACGGTCGGGCTTGAAAGTCATGACACGAAATAACTTTATAAAAGTTTATAAAGATAATTGATATTCATACATGCGTATAACTCACGGTAAGAATATTTGTGTGTACAATTCAAGCAATATAAAATTTTATTAAGAGGTTACAGTGGTGCAACTGATCTAGTATATGCAACTAACTACAGGAACTTGAAACACGATACGTTCCCAAGTGCACTTTTGTGTAATGTTCACATCGTCAGGAAAGATACAAGAATGAGATAGAAGACGTAGAACAGTCAGTTGATATACAAGGAAGAGACGTAGCTAAGACGCTATTTTGAGTCCATAACTTCTCTGTTACTTAAAGTAACGCTTTTTTTCCCCCCGGGACCTCTGGGAAGAGGGGTCATGAAGTTAAACAAAGACTCTTTCATGAAAAAGAGGTTATATGTGTGTGTGTGTGTGTGTGTTTCATGGGTAGAATGTTGTCATCGCGTTGCCCCGCGTATGTGTGTATTTGCCTCTTTGTTCAAATGGAGAAGGAGATTTTTCTTGTGGTACCCCATCTCTTGATCATCCTCCACTATTACACAACCTGTTGACCTTCTGTATTCTGTCTGTATTTACCATGTCCTCACTGGGTGTATTCCTTTTCGTTCATCACTCTTGTACTATAAAAAATACCTTCTTTACTTTTTAACATTTATTGCTTTAAGTTCTTGGGTTACTTTATCCCTACATTTTTTTTGGAGAACAGTTCATTGCTTACGTCATCAATCTGGTTTAAAAACTTAAAGGTTGTGATTATATCACCTCTCTCTCTTCTCTCTTCTGTTGTGGGCAAATCTGAGGTTTCTCCAGCCTTTTCCTATAACTCAGTTCTGTCAGTTTGATCATTATTTGTGTGTTTACAGGGATAGAATTTTACACTCGTGTTGCCCTGTCGTTTAATCTTGTGTATATGTATCATGCCTTTATTTCTAATGTGTATGCACAGACACACACACATCCCAGACTAAGCTAGGTATCTATTTCTCGACCATCTCCGAGGGGAGGATGAACACTTGAGTCGGGACTGGGCCGACTGCCTATGAGGACCCGTGCTGACTCATGGTCAATAACAACTACATCACGGAGTTCCTTGTAAGTCTTACGATTCTTCTATCAAGGAATAAAGTATGAAAACTGAAACTGAACGTAACTGAACGAGACTTATGTGAAAAGCCTACGAGATAATTATGTATGTATACAGTTGGCTCAGCAGTTCTAAATTCCTCTTCATATTGCATCGATCAATAACGCGCGAAGCCTATACTTAGTGATATCTTATTTACATTCACAGACCAAGATATAGTCGAGGACCTTTTAGCGATAACGAGCCGTTTTCAATGTCCTCATCAATACAGAACTGATAATAACTTATCAAAACAAGCGTGCAACATGTTATCTATACGTACTGTGCTTAACTGATGACTAATATTAATATGCGCTAACGAGTCATTTTACACCTACGTGGCATCATCTCTTAATGACCTTAATCTTAAATATATAACGTACGTGCTTCTTAACGAAAGAAGTTCATTGTCAATTTTTGCATTGATCTTGCCAGTCTGATCAGCAGTAAAAGTGGGAAAAGACAGATACAAAAAGTGAGACTGTCACAGGAGGAATGAGAAACAGACATGGAATGGAAAAGCCATGTAAATTCGCTGAGTCTAAGACAAAGGACGGTATATTTTTAGTTAAAGCGGAAGGACCGTTTCCTGTGTCCCGCAATCGAAACATTCAGGTTCTCATGGCAATGGTTCTTGAAGTTAAACTGCTCCTCTTCTCCCTCCCTCTCTCATCTGTTTTATAGACGATAAGGTAACTAGCTTTACTCGCACACTCATAATATCAGAGCTCATAGAAAGGTCGTGTAACACCATGCATCACTAAACACTACGAGCAGTAGCAGCAGCAGGAACGTGCAGGTGGGGAGGTACGAGTTGCCTCCCATGTATCTTATCTTATCGATAAGATACATACCTGGCTCATGTTTAGTACTCTACCCGAACGGCAAGCTGAGCAAGCCTCCCGTACTCATAACCGCCTCGCCTCGCTGACCGATAGCAATACTGGTATCTCCAAACAATTTTTTTTTTCATAACCAGGGCTCCATTCAGGGGTAGGGGTACTCATCAAGGTCAGGCCATGAATGGAATGGAAAAAGATAGAAAGAATGAGACATATAAGGAACTGAGCCGTTTTGAATATTTTGCTTTCAATGCTTTTCAGGAAGGTCAAAGATTGCTCAGTAATACGGGACAGACAAATCGTGGGTGTTTGGCGAGACGTGAGACAGTGGTGTGCCAAAACTTAAGTGAGGGAGGCAACAGTTTATATACACCTAAGGTTTATAGCACCAGATAATATTTTGGTTTTCATTATATTGTTTTGTCAAAGTCATCGTTAACAATAATTTTATGGTCTAATGCGGAATTTTTCGTCACTCCATCTGTCTTTCTATCGGTACAGAAGACTATTTATCTTTATTATCAGTCAATTTATCCATCTCTTCCTTTTAAATAGCTAACATTAATTATATTATCAAAATTCATTACGTATACGTGCATCTTTTTTTCAAATCATCACATGAGCATTTTAATGTCAGACCAATATTCCTTGATTAATATCATTGCCCAGATCTTGGCTTACTCGGCCCTCCACCCAGTGCCACAAAACAACACCCAACACCACAAATAGACACATCCAGCACCCCAAAACACCACAAAACGACACCCAACATCACAAAACGACACCCAACACCACAAAACGTAACAAAACTACACCTAGCACCACAAGGCTACCATCCCAAACATCATATCAGCTAGTTTCCGACAGCAAGATATCATAACGTGGGTATCACACCTGATGTTTCCTGGTAATTTCCATATGGTTTTATTTGTCGACTTACCTCCGCGCGCACACGTGTGTTTGTGTGCGTGTGTGTCTGGTATATGCTAACTCTACCATACAGCAAAATCTCGTTATAGGTGCTCTTGTACGTAGACAGACAGACAGACACACACACACACACACTCTCTCTCAAACCTAATCATTTCCCTGTGAATTAATTAGTCCTCCCTGTGAATTAACTAGTCCATGGCCGTGCGATAACATTGAATGGCACCAAGCAGAATTCAACCCTTCTCATCCCATGATTTTCACTCGACGCTAAGATTAAAGTCTCGGGCCTTCATTTCACCCTTAAGCCAATGCCCGCCATTTCTTCGAAGTGAAATAGCACTATAAGACCTTTGTTTCTGAACCTAACTCGAGCAATGCTACATTGTAAAATGATAATCATTCTATATGTCTTCCACTTTTCTAGGATCATTAACGGTGATTACTATCAATCATTACTCCCCCTTTCCCTTCATCTTTGTTCACTACCTACAACGTTCTGTACTTCCTGAGGTACTAATTGATTAGCACAATGTGCCTCCTCTGTAAAACGCTGACTACCGTGTGTTTTACATAGTCTACTGTTTTTAAAAATTCCAGTTTTAGAAAAAAAATGGTATTTCTATAATGTTCTCAACTATTTGAATTAAAAAAAACAACAACAACTAAGATCTCCTATGTTTTCACAGTTCACTCAGCTCTTTAGAAGCTACCTACACAGTACTCTCAGCTCATGGAAAACTAAAGTGTATCCAGCTCTCCAACCCTGCACAGTGTACTTACTTCTTAAAATTCCAATTTCAGAAAAAGATGGTACCTCCATAATGGCTCTCAACCATTCGAATATAAAGGAAAAGAACTCTCAGATCTCTTGTATTTCACAGTTCTCTCAGCTCTCTAAAAGCTATCTGCAGAGTGCTTTCAGCTCTTTAGAACCTAACTACAAAGTGCTCTCAGCTCTCTTGAAGCTATATGCACAGCTTTCTGGAAACTAAGTGTATCCTGCTCTCCAACCCTGCACAATGTAATTATTCTCTAGAAAGTAATTTGGCCCTATATTCTTCAATTAGTATTCTCTTCTCCAAAACCCTATTCCCACAAAACTAAACAAGGTTTCCTTGATCCCCTTAACTTAGTGATACAACATTAGCTCCAAGCTGTATCCTATTCTCTCGAATAGTAGTAATTACCCAAGTTATGTATCCTAAACTGTTGATTAGTAACCGGCAGATGCACTGTGTCTCCAGCATGGTTACTTGTGCTGATGGGCATGGTTGGGACGGCCATGGGAGGCTACCCTACAGTCACTCCGAGTGTGGGTCAGGTCTGGCCCCGTCCACAGATGATGAAAACTGAAGACACCTACATGGTCATCAGGCCAGACACTTTGAAGTAAGTTCTAGAGGTGTAAATGTTCAAGTGTATGTTGTGTGTGTTTGTCATATATCTGTCGTTAATGTTCAGGTGTTCACTGTGTGTTTGTTAGAGCTCTGTTGTTAACATTCAAGTATATACTACGTATCTCTGTCAGTGTTCACATGAGTATCATTGTTGAGTTGTGTCCGTGGTAGCTTATTCTTATATGTGTGTGTGTGTGTGTGTGTGTGTGTGTGTCAGTTTGTGCATGAGATCAAAGTTTCTGGGCAATTACAGTTTTCTAAAAGTTGTCTGTAGTCTCGAATAGTATTTGGATTCTTGATGCAAAATATATGGACTAAGTTCCATAAACTTCTCATTGCATTACCCAGGTCCCCACAAATTAACAACTCTGAGCATGAAATAATCCTTCCTCAGACCCTGGATGGCAAAGAGGTCTAAGGCACCTAAGCTGAATGCTTTCCAACAAGGGTTCAAAACCTCCTCAGGACTAAAGTGTTTTAATAAAATTCTGGTTAGGATTGTTTCTTATAGGTTTTTCAAGGTATGAGTCAGTAACTGTTATAATGATCAGTAACTGTTATGTGACTGTCTGTGTCTGGATCTTTCTGTTTCTGTTATAATGTCTGTCAAAATCTATGCATCTTTTTCTTTATCAGTTCTTGTGTTTTTCTATACTGATGTTTGTGTGAATATTTTATATCAAGCAATGTCAATATTTCAGTCTCCTCAAGTAAATTGAATCTTTGCCATCAAATCACATGACACATGAACCTAATTCCAAAATAAAAGAAATAAAAAAGTTTAATCACTCAAATGAATTCATAGAAAATGTAACTTTTTGTCAAGGAGTGCCATAAAAGTACTATCAACTGTTGCTGACCTTTGATTTGCATCCCTCAGGTTTAGCACTGTGGGCCATGACTGTGACATCCTCCAGGAGGCGCTGAAGAGGTACATACGCATCATGTTCAAGTCCCACTGGGATTCAGAGGTATATACTGCATGACTGAAGAACATGAGAGAAGAGAGTTATGAAAAGGAAAGTAAATGCATCAAGAAACTTGGTGTACTTTCTTAAAAAGCACATCTAATAATTTGGTTCTCTTTAGAAAATACTGATCTCTAACAGCAAAAGAATTTTAGATAGTAGACATCACACAAAGACCTGAAGGGGAATGGGCACTGAGGAAAGCACATTCGTATTTCCTTTACACATTCATGGCTTCTCCCTGTTTTGTATCTTTTTGCTGGTAGTACCTTGTAAAAACCCAAAATCACTCTCCTTTCAGAGAGAGGAAATTCCTATCTCACCTCTCCTTTCACCCTTTCTCTTAGAGAGATGAGACCTGACTTGCCCTTTTGTTTCCTTACACTTTCCTCTCTGTCTGTCGGTACAGTCACAGACGAACCAGCCATGGCGTAAGGACAGAGGCTTCAGAGGCTACCTGGACAGTGTGCTTGTTAATCTAATAACGCCATGCGAAGCAAACCCTCACCAGAATATGGATGAACATTACGAGATCAAGGTTAGTGTTGGGTTAGCCCTCTTCATTCTTAAGGTCATTGTAAGGCCAGCCTTACTTTCCCTTAGGGTCTGTGCGGAGTCATCCATGGTCACTCTCAGGGTCTTGATTCATCTTTAAGTTTAATGTAAATTCCATTTTTTTGTTATTCTTAAGGTAGGAAGTAGGAATGGAATTTATCTAACAGTAATGTGGAACCTTTTCAGTAATTTTCATCATCCATTTACAAGGCAAAATATTATCAGTCTCAATTCTTTAAATGTCAGTGACAGGTATGCATATGTGTATATGTAGGATGCATGTATATGTGACCATGAAGGTACATTTCTATGAGTTTTCACATTTTCTCTATGAAACAATTTTGTGTGCAGAGTCTAAATTGTATGTGTCTGTGTGCATATTAGAATTGTACCCATATGTTTATTCCCTCTGGTACATCCTCTATGATGGTAATATGTGACTACATTTGTCTAATACAGTTAAGCTCTAAACCTTCACATGGACTTGCCTTTAAACAAAAGGGTTGAGTACATGAGACAAATGCTGAACCCAGCTATTGCCTTTATGATTGTGTCATGAATGAATGCAGTACTGCATTATGATTTTCTGGTCAGTTAGGAGTTAATGAATGCTGGAAAATCTCGTAATTTTTTACAAAGGAGGTTAATGCATTCTCCTCCAACAGATCGACAGCCCTGATGCTCCAGGAGAAGGGACCATCATCTCTCAAAGCATCTGGGGTATCCTGCGAGGACTTGAGACCTTTTCCCAGCTCCTGGTGCCTGATGCTTCTGCCTACAACATCAACTCCACACAGATCTTGGACTATCCCAGATTTGCCTTCAGGTAGGTTCTCAGGATCTTTTGCAGTAATGAGGGCTCAAGGTATTAAACATTCTGTTCTTTTATTTTCTGTGAACGCTTAAAAAAAAAAGATTCTCAGGTCCATTAACTATCTATAAGAGCAAATGAGGAGGTTACTAACCATGAAGCCAAGTAAACTAGTATTTCTTTGCCACAAGGTTTTAAGTTTTCTACCTCTTATGTTTTAGAAACTTTATCCCTTTAAATGTGACATGAATTATCAACTTTTTTATTTATTCATTATGCATGCACTGGTCTTTCACATCAGAGGTTTGATGCTGGATACATCACGTCACTACGTTCCAGTCAGCAAGATCCAGGAAACGCTTGACCTTATGGCTATGAACAAGTTAAACGTCTTCCACTGGCACATTGTGGATGACCAGAGCTTCCCTTATGTCAGTGCTGTCTTCCCAAACCTCAGGTTTGTGTGTGTGTGTGTGTGTTCCATTATGTTTATAAAACACTGAAAGCACAACTAGATAGTGTTATGTATTACAGTACATCCCGAATTCGTATCATAAGGAAAATAATGTTACCTCCAGTGTTAAGACTACATGTCTCATGTTTTGTATCCTTATCCTTGTCTTGTGCTTGTTGACCTCCATCTTGCAGTTGTCTCTGTCTGAACTTCATTATCTTCCTTCAGCAAGCTGGGAGCCTACAGCTCCAGACATGTTTACACTGCTGATGACTTGGCTACGGTGGTGGAGTATGCCAGACTGAGAGGCATCCGTGTTCTGCCAGAGTTTGACACTCCAGGTCAGTCTTGGCAGGTTAAGATATCTGTTCTACTTAACATCAAGAAACATATTCCTATTAGATTAGATTTTACTATCTTGGATAATGTTATACTTGCTGAGTAAAGTTTAACTCGTAGCCTTGGAGATCCGTTACTTTTCAGAATTTTTATGTAGCTCTAAGTGTCTGCCTTCTCCCTCTACAGGTCATACACAATCCTGGGGTCCAGGACAACCAGGACTCTTAACACCATGCTATAAGTAAGTCCAAACATGTTTATATGTTGCTACAGTCTATTCTCTTGAGTCATCATATGGAAACAACTATAATTTTGCTCTGCATTAATAAGAAAATTAGTTATTACTTAGATACTGGTAGTGAATACAACTGAATAACTACCAGGTACTGGAATACATTTTGGAGATTTATCATTCTGATCATTATGGTAAACATACACATGCACAGATTTTCTCACTTTCAAAAAAAAAAAACTTGAGCTTGGGTTAATCGAATTCAAAGTAATAAATGAAAATGTCTCCAAGAAGATGTGTCATACTAATAGATCAGAATGTCAGTATTCAATCCAAAAAATAAAGCAAACATCAACCACTAGACAAGAATGACATCACTGGCATTGAAGTAATATCTGTGTTGTGAAAGTACAGTACATTATCAAATCATTTTCACTTAGAGAATCAGTCCCTGATGGAACATTTGGCCCGATTGATCCCACCAATGACACCACCTACAACTTCCTAAAGACTTTCTTCACCGAGATTACTGGTCGCTTCTCTGACCATTACGTACACTTAGGTGGAGACGAAGTCAGCTTCTCTTGCTGGTAAGTTTAAATATACTGTTATTTCATGCAGTCGATCAGGTCATGCAGTGCTGAGTTATCTACTATTGCTCAAATTATATTGGTTCATCTCTAATGCATGATCAGGTTATGCTGGGTCATGTTGAATTAACTTTTGCTTGTAAATCAAGGAATTTGCCTGTAATCAATACAAAATTTTGGTTTTTAGATTGTAGTGGGTTTCTGCAATTGTCATGTTATCTAGGGTTATCTTTCATTGTTAAGTCATACTGAGTCAGTTTACCATACTTTTCATCTTGGTTACTGAAATTTCTGACCTTCAGTGGAAAAATTTGAATAAAAAAATACATTACTTGTGAAAAAATGATCATATCATTGATTTTTTCTCTTCCAAGAACCTTATTGAAGGGCTTTAATATCTTCATGTACTTCGTGAATGTAACTTAATCTTCATTTATTTGATGACTGTCAATATGTTGTGAAAAAATTTGGAAAAGCATGTTGTTCACAAGAACTATCATAACATTTCTTGTAATGAGCATAGATATTATTTTGCACATTCATGTAAATTTGTAACAAGAGAAAGGTGTGTACTGTCCTTAGTGTCATCACATAAACTGAAGTTCCTTAATACAAACTATTATCCCTAATTATCTCTGCATATATTTCTGATACATGCTTTGATATGAAAAAGTTTTTTAATATACTTTATTACTGTAACTGGTGAAACAGCAATTCATCGTATACATCTGTCATTCATAATGTACATTTAATGCTGTAAAATATTAAAGTGAATATTTTTTAGGGAGAGTAACCCACACATCACAAAGTTTATGGATGAGCACAACATTACTGGCAGCTACAATAAATTAGAAGAGATCTATATCACCAAACTCCTCGACATCATTGCTAACTTACCGACCAAAAATGGGTTAGTCTTATGTATCTTGTAGATTTTATTTTTGTTCATGACTACCACTGTCTAAAATCAAGGTTACCTGAAAATATTATACATCATGTCCATACCAAAAGTTAATGCATGAAAATATATCAAAGCACAAATGTGCATCAAGATTCTTCTTGATTTCACCATCATTTGAGCTTCTAAATAACCCATGAAAGCCTTAATTTTCGCAATTCCTATATAGGTATCTGGTGTGGCAGGAGGTGTTTGATAATGGGGTGAAGATTGCGAGTGACACAGTTGTTCACATATGGAAAAATGAAAATCTCCCTGTAGCCTGGAAGAATGAACTGTCTAAAGTATGTGAATAATGGAACAATTGCTTGCAAACATTAAGCAGTTAAGTTTCACCCATACCAAATCCCTGACAAACTGTATCTAGTTTATTCGTTATTGAATTAGACTCCAACTCACTTCATGACCTGAAATTAAAAGGAATATGGTATGGTCAAACTGCACAGAAAATAGTGTCAATTTCTGTCATTCATGCTTAAATGGAAAATATGAAGCCTTCTCCATGATACTGTTAAACTGACTAAGTTTATATCACTGCTAAATTACTGTGTATCTACTTAATGTGTGCATATGAATCAAACAGCATTCTGTATTGCAGGTGACCGCTCAAGGCTACCACACAATTCTGTCTTCCTGTTGGTACCTAAACTACATCAGCTATGGTGTAGATTGGTACAAATACTATGAATGTGACCCTCAAAACTTTAATGGTAAGTTGGTCATTGGTAACAACAGGGTTTTGACTGATTGAAACATGTAGACCTGGGTTAGCTCAACTTGCAGCACATTCAGGGTAATAAATACAGTTGATATTGATAAGTGGTTACAATGCCAAGTTAGTCTGTAGTATTCCCTTATGTAAATTCTCATGACTCTTTCCCCTGCATTCATGCCCTGGCTAGTTCATATTCTGGAAAGGCTGAAGCCACAGCATGAACATACAGTATATTATTAAGTCCTAAAGATTTATCATTTCATTATTTTTATGTACCTTAGCTTGAAGGACAGGTATCTATCATGTTTTACGAGGTTTAGCATACTTCATCTAATTTCCTGATCTGGAGTTCTCAAACCACAGATGTCACATAAGCTGTTTCTACAAGTTAAGGGCCTTTTCCTAATCCTAACTAGAGTTTTTTTGTTTACTACTACTTACATTCATATAACCTACACTCTCACTGACTGATTATGTTTTGTTCCTTTACACCACCAGGGACAGATGGCCAAAAACAACTTGTACTAGGTGGAGAGGCATGTATGTGGGGGGAGTATGTTGATCGTACAAATCTCATTCCTCGTACCTGGCCTAGGGCTTCTGTTGTCGCCGAGAAATTATGGAGTTCTTCTGCACATACTAGTAGCACTGCTGAGGCTTCTCCCAGGTTGGAGGAACACCGATGTAGACTCCTTTCGAGAGGTTACAATGTTGAGCCTATCTGGCCTTCTTTCTGTAGTGCTGATGTAAATTGAATTTGAAACATCAATATTCCCTTATCCCTTAGGGTTTGATGATGTAAACTAGACTTCCTGTGTTGTCAGATCTAGCTGTACCTCCTGTAGGGGTGATATGAACTACATTCTTGCTATGAGTTGCAGAAATTTTTTGGTTTTAATATTTCAGTGTAAATTTACCATTCAAAGACAAAAAGTAAAAGTATATCTGGTTTTTGGAAGCATTATATAATTTCATAATTCTGTGAAACCATTCATGGTAATAAACAAAGCCAAACTTTTTGATAGAATCATAACCTCAAAAATCATTTTACAATGGAATGAGAATAATCTGAGGTAACATTCTTTAATTTTGTTTGTTTCCATCTCTGTATATGGCACTTCTTTTTTCCTTTCTCATTCTGGGATTACATATTTTTTGCCACTTCTGAAACCACATGGTTCCTACCCAGTCTGATGCTCTCTGCATGACTTCACCCTCTCAATCACTACCCTGCCATACAACTTACCAAGTACACTTAACAAAATTATAACTCTATAGAAATGGAAATAGGTTTAAAAATAATATCTTGCCCTTGCACAATTTTGAAAAACAAAGCAACAGTAAAATAATCACCAAGTGTTTATTACAGATTCCAGAATCACTCAGATACAGATGTAGAGTATAGTTATAAAATGTAGATTCCCTGATTTTGATATTCAACAAAACAGACTCCTTATTAAGGGTGTTTGAAGTAAAAATTCACAAAGCAGTGTAATATTAGAATATATATCACAGATAAAACTAAATGAAAATTATAGTGTTTTCTCTCCAGTCCACTGCAGATTAACCAAGCTCACAAAATAAAACTTGTATCAAATTAAAACTGAAGACATTAGATATGACTATTGTTGCCTTGTTTTCTCCAATACTTAGGGGAAATTAATACAGTACTGTCTATTTGCTGTCTACTTCCCATATGTATATTTCAAATAACTTCATATCTCTCACATTATAATGCAAAAGAAGGACATGACCAAATACTAATACAAGTCGGTTAATTAACTCCATAGTATATTTTCCATATGTTAAATACATCTTTTGCTGTAAAGTAAAAGCATATGCAGAATCTTCATCTTTTTGGATCCTGATCTTTTCCTTACCTTCAAATGTTGATGACAGAATAATGGCTGTCAAAAATTCCTCAAGTCAAAAAGCCTTAAGCTTTTATATAAGTGAAGCAACTGCTTATTACTTACAAGAAATAAAATCCCATTGCTAGGGATAAACTAGCAGCAGTATTTAGGTACAGGCATGATATATCAGTAACACATGAACAGATTATATTTCTTAGAGAATATGCTAGTAACTAGCATGAACCTAATTTTTAGTTCATTTGGTTTACATGTATTTATATATTGTACCATGATCTTAATATTGTGTATTAATGTAGTATTGTTACATTTCAAGTAACTGACAGGCTGTATAACATCTCAAAAGATGCTAATGAGCAACGTTAGCATACTCTTCACTAAGAAATGTGAACAACTGACAGTAAACAAGGCTTTCTGTCCAACAGCCAATTGTCCTTTGAGTTACACAAGCATATGCAATAATTCTATCATGGGTGATCTACAAGGTCAGGTCAAATGGTGTGATAAATCTGTCATTGGAAATCAGCAATTGACAAGAAAGTTACAATTGACTACTTAGTGTCATGTCTACATTATGTTGCTTAGAGTAGAGGTTTCAAGATGACCTCAAGAGAAGTAATGAAAGAGACCACTACAAAAGGTATTCATTCTGTCTTGTGAAAGATGTTATACAGCTTGTCAGTTACTTGAAATGTAACAATACCACATTAATACACAATATTAAGATCATGGTACAATATATAAATACATGTAAACCAAATAAACTAAAAATTAGGTTCATGCTAGTTACTAGCATATTCTCTAAGAAATATTATCTGATCATGTGTTACTGATATATCAAGCCTGTACCTACATACTGCTGCTAGTTTACCCCTAGCAATCATATTCACAAACATTTCATTAACTTAAAAGTTTTCCTACTATGGGCAGTACCTGGATAAACATATGTACACTGCAATAATAATAAAGTAAGCTACATTCTACATTAATACATTTAATTATTTCAGAGTTCACAGAAAGCACCAAAAATGAACCATACACAGATGAAAAATTTGTTTGCCCTATACTCAACTACAACCTAATGATGGCCAATAACAAAGAAATAATAATAATAGCCTGTCTCTCATACAGTCATAACTGTATATACATGATTTCCTTAAAAATGATGAATTACAATGCAAAATTGAGTCTATTCATTTTAAAGCAGAAGTAACACTATGAAACAAAAATATGAACACAAAATTCATATGGTGTTTGAAGCAATTTCATCATGGTCACATATTACTGAAAATGCTTAAAAAATATTTGACTTACTATACTTAAATCATCATAATAATGGAAATGCAGCACTAATATACAGGTGATAAAGATTTTTTCATATTACTGCCCACAGTTAACACTAGACACAACTTATTCCCCAAACTACAATCAAGCTTGTGTCTTAAGCACTAGCTTCCAAGTTTTTCAGGTGATGAAATCCAGAGAATGAAGTGGACATAAAGGCAGTTTCCTTGGGAATGAACATATGATAGCACTACTATGTTTTCTACTTGACGCAAGGATTCGGAGGAGGTACATTAGGGTTGTAGTGCCGCTTGATCCAAGGATGCTCCATAATTCCATCTAGACTTAGACGCTCTTTAGGGTTGTAACGCAGTAGCTGTCATACAAAATCGTAAATCATTATCTAAAAAAATTTTGAGTCAACACAAAAACTATTACTATCATTGCTTCCATTTATGTAGGGCAGTTTAGGTGCAAGTGGCTTTTCAATTCTTTCATACACATCCTTACCTCATGTCTACTATCAAAGTGAAACATAAACTTCAACATTATTTATCATGTTTCTTATTTTTTTTCACCACCTTCTACCTTGAACTGAATCATCAAGTAAAACCAATCTCCATTCACACCAAACACAATATGATTCCATTGCACCTTATCACATGTTAGTGAGGTAACACCACGATCAGATGAACAGAGGCAACATTAGCTCACATCCATTCCCCTAGCTGTCATGTGTAATGCACTGAAACAATAGCTCCCTATCCACAACCAGGCTCCACACACCTTTCCATGGTTTATCCCGGATGTTTTACATACCCTGGTTCAGTACACTGACAGCATGTCGACCCCAATATAGCACTCCATCCCTTGCACGCCTTTCAACCAAATCTATATGTTAAAATACTTAATATTCAGTAGTCTTGGGATTACAATAAACGAGTCCAGACACCCCAAATAAGAGCAATAAGGCCTTATTGCCTCAACCCTGAGGGTCTTATGCCATCTTTTCACCATCTGGTAGGACAATGTGCAATGAGAATCTTAAGCTCAAAAGGACTCTTCCTTATGCACTACTAAGGGTCCCTGGACACTCTTAGCACTATGAAGCACCATATCAAATACAATGCTCTCCCCATAATGTCAATTTTTGAAGATATATTTCCACTATTTCACATGCAACATGCCAGTTATCAACCAGATAAATATTCTTAAGTTCAGAACTTTGCATTATCTTTTTCTTTACATTTTCAGTCCAAATTTGATGAATCATTTTTAAGGATATCTATGATGACCATGTGACCAAAAAGTACAGCCAAGGCATTATTAATCTTATTTGAGGAGTAAGGACTCTTTCATTGTGCTCAAATAGCTTTCTCACACAGAGGTACCTGGCAGAGAGAAAATTATTTAAAAAAAAATTTTTCTTCATGAATCAAACATGGAGAATGAAGAATCTTTCTTTAAACCTTGATCTAAAAAAGGCATTTATTCCCCATTTATACTCATAATGTGGGAAGGCAGTGTGTGTCCAACATTGGGAATACCTTGGCACACAAGGAAGATTGTAAAGCTGACTTAAGGAAGGGACAGGAGATATTACTCAATAGGCTGAATATTCCCATACAAATGGTGTTTATGAAAGTCTTACCTTGCATATCAAGTCCTGAACCTCCTCAGAGAAGAAACTTGGGAATTTTATATCAATTCTAGCAATCCTTCTGAAGGTCTCTAACTGCGATGCAGCTTCAAAGGATGGTTTTCCACAAATAAATTCATAACACAAAACTCCCAAGGACCAAATGTCGACTTGAATTGAAGGCAATTGAGAGAAGCGTCCCCATGATTTCGCCCAGCTCGGAGATCGATCTAAGGCCCTCTCTTTCGCTTGCGAGGAGAATGTCCTTTGTCGGTCTGCAAGGTCTGACTGAGACTTTGTGGGAATCGATGTAAGTTATTGATTGAGCATTTACCATCGAAAAAAAGGAACTAGGGGGTGGAATGGATGTGCTTAATGGTCATTTCACTTACAATTAACCCAGATCCAATTTGTATAAAACAATCCCGTTTTTACCCAACACCTTTCTGAAAGGCTCGTGCAGCCCAAGGCTGTGCTACTTCCATTAGCAGTAAAATGTAGACTTCTTTTGAGGGAAATGTATGACGGCAATGTACTCTCGTTGGTACGGCCTCGTCAAAGATAACCTTAATCGTGGTGTAACATGGAATGGGCGGAGTTAGTAACACCTGTGCTTAGTGGCTATACATACATAAATACATACATACATATAT
>JAUUEC010189680.1:0-10715 GCA_032361885.1 Panulirus marginatus
CCATATATGCCTTACTCATTGCCCCAAACCTGAAAGAAGCCTTCAAATTGCAGCAGGAATTCTCAATGCAAAAATCTTTAGTTCATGGATGTTGATCACAAGACAAAGATGTGAATCTTAAAGGGTTAAAAATCTGACTGATGGCAGAGAGAGCTCAAGAGAAGGAGCCACATGATTGCAGTACTCCCTACCTATAGCATATATTAGGTAATTACAAATACTTTCTACAAACCTGCATCTTCTCAAACAAAATCCAATTAGATACAAAATATGGGATTCCATTCAGTTTCTACCACTACACCATCTTGTGGTATGTAAGAATAAAGTGTATGCATGAATACTTGTCTTCATTAATCATATGAACTACTGATACACATAAATATACACAGGCTGTTACCTGTTGTCAGGTAGGATGCTCTTCTTTAAAGTTAACAAAAAATAAAATTTAGTAAAGAGAATGATCCTACCTGTTCTAGTGTTAAGACTGGAGCTGCTGTGAATGACTCATTAAGGGGGAGCTTGTAGTGCCGAAGCATTGCCATGAAATCTCGGGTTTCCTGCTGCAACCTGTTGAACATTCCTACCATTAATATTTCCTCCATAAATTACGAAGTGTTTAAGAACAAACTGGTAAAACAAGAAATGATACAGTAAGAGAGAAGTGAGATGGTAAGAGGGATGTTCATGATAGAGCTCATGAGTGAGCTGAAATAGTCTGGATGTACATAGAGAATGAGTGAGGAAGGGATGACTAAAGAAGGTATACATGTCAGAAGTGGAGGGAACATGGAAAATGGGGGAACTCATGAAAGTGGTGGAAGGATGGAGTGAAAGATACTTTGAAGGTTCAGCACCTGAGCTTGCAGAAAGGTGTGAGGCATGTAAGGTATGGAGCAAATTGGAGCAATGTGGTGACAATGTGCTGAACCAGGGCACGTGAAACAGCCTCATTGTGGATAGAGGGCTCTAGTGTCAGTGTAATATAATGTACATTGACTGCTAGAGAGTTTGTTCCTGGAGTTACTTCACTAATGCAGAAAATGGCAAATAGGTATGGAAAAAAAAAGAAAGTCTTCCTAAAGGCATATCCAAAATGCCTTTTCAGTACATCAGACAGTATCTTAAATTTGTTTCTAATATTTTCACCTCGATCTTACAAGAACATTCTCTTACATCAAAGCTGTCATATCTTTATACAAAAACATACAGCTTTTAATGTTTCATGCACGTGTAACCCATGACAGTGCCCTTCAGCAACATAATTATTCATCTCCACCTAGTTCCACCAATTTCATTTATATGTACACTTTCAGTTGGCAATTCTTCCATTTGCAATTGACTACCCATCCTTTTAATGCAGACTAATACTTCATGTTAATCATGAAACAATAATGCAGACTAAGTGGCTTCCATGATGTAATTATAGTCCTCAGCATTTCCCTGTACAATCACATTAGCTGTACAAGTTTCCATCTGAAACCCATTTTTTCAATGCCAAATGACTAGGAACATCCATTAGATTTGAGGCAAATCATCTTATTTTCCTTTCCTTTGGGTTATTTTGGTTAGGAACAGCCTTATGAGCATAGTTATCCTTTGGGAATCAAGCCTTAAAGAAACAGTACTAACTGGAATTTTCATAACAGGCACATAATTCACATTATATCTCACTAAATGATTTCTGATCTGACACAATGCCTCCTACATGAAAATCCATAGACATTTTGTAAAAAATATCCAAAATACCCTCCAACAGCTGTGTTAGATTCATGAAAAATATTTGCCTTACTCACAGAAATTACTTGGCTATTTTTTTTTTTTACAAAAAATTTGTGGATGAATTCATTATTGTCTTTCCAAACTATCTGTTTAGTTATTAACTAATGTATAAATGTAATTCATTTATGTCAAATAATCACTTGGTATTATACATTGATCTTTTTGGTCTACAGACAAACCTTATTTCGTAGTTCAACTTTATCACATTATTTTTGTCACCTCAAAATGCATATCAAATTATTTCAGACAGAGTATACAGTTTGCAGTTATGTTATCCGGCAGTCAGCACATGAGCACCTCATGCACGGTGTAATCTGTTGGTATTTTGCCTCATGTGCCTAACTGCTGGACACAGGTGGGAAGAACACAATGAGTCCTTCTGGATGCCTTTTCAGGCTAATTGTATGTCTATATAGACAGTTAAACGGTGCCGGACTTATGCATAATAATCTCGGTAATCTTTGCTGACGTTTATCTCTCTCTGGCACTTCATTGTTTATCGCTGTTGAAAATATGAATGATTTTATAAGACAAAAAGGAATATCCTGACCGGTGATGGTAGTAGACCGTATACTGTTCAGCTGCCTTACGTATATAGGTGTGGGAGGGTCGTCAACACAGTTGAGCTAGACACCAACAATGGCAGTCAGTGTTCAGAAGCGTTTCAAGTGAGCAGTTCCAAGGTCAGGCAATGGTCGTCTGGAGGACGGTTCCTTGTGGCTCGCTAGTTAGCGCTTAGTATAAATACCCTTGCCGTCTGTAATGGCTGGATCACCTCTGTCACGTGAAGTAGTCAGCTAATGAATGGAGGCAGGATTCATAATCATGTATATCTGCAAATCATCAGACCGATTATCTTGTTTGATTCGCCAGGTGTCCGCCTGACATGTGTCCTTGTCTTACGACAGCCCGTTCCCAGACAGTCTGTTTACTGCACAGTTATGCTATTGTTAGAGTCACTAGGTCTCCTCGTAGCGGTCATTTATTGTCGATGCCAAACTAATGAGGTCTTCACCTAACAGTTATCTACTGTTGTTGTTAGATTTTCTAGATTTGTCTTGCCTAACAGATAATTTCCTGTTGAGGGATTTGTTAGTTTCTTACCAGGCACAGGATCTTCTCATTCGGGCTCCGTAACACGTATCTTGTACGTCCATCGTTGAATTAACTGGTTATCAATGGGTAAAGGTCGTTAAACCAGAATCTGTACCATACGGCAAAATACACAAATCACAAAATTTGCGACATAACATGCTTGACTTAACGGCTATCAACAGCTAAGGTCATCAGGCCATAATCGGCACCATACGTCAGACACTAACAGTAACATCAGTTGTATGATAGGATGTATATATGTCGTTGGATTTAAGGACTGTCAGCTAAATGTCATGAAGTTAAACTGCGAACCATAGGTTAAACAAAATGATCGCCCGGGTCCAGGTAGCCGAATATAAAGCTATGAATGTCTTTCTTGATTAATGACGAGAGAGAAGGGTTTTACTAGAATATGAAATCAGGCAGAGTTTCTTGGAGGGTTTTCGGAAGTACAGTAAGTAAGGACAGAAAGATACAGCTGTAGAGAAGGAGAGCAGGAGGGTAATGGTGCTCAACCCAGATGCTCCACTATCAAGCAAGATATCCAAAATAATAGCAGGGATTCTTTGGTTATATGGGTTTTAGTCTCTTTGACGGCCAGGATCATGATCATAAGGCCAACAAGTTAGTCATAACGACCAGAAGAATATTCTTGAACACCTTCACGCGCTGAAGATAACTGTAGGTCCATACACTCTAACTAAATATTTGGCCCATATATTTGCAGCGTTTGTATCTTTTCGGGGATTTCAGCCCTATTGACTGTTATGGTAATATTTGTGGTAACATTGAATTATAACCACCAGTCGAATCATCCTGAACACTTTTCACAGGGGTTCAAGATAACTGTAAGACCATACACGCTCTCACTGCATATAGGACCCTGTTCGTACGACGAGTGTTGGATTCTAACGGACAGCGACCTAAGGAAGGTCAGTATGTTACTAATCTTTTATCTGTTCCACTTAAAAGTCACCTAACAATCCTTTCAGTGTATTATTGTCTAAATAGTTGAGACAGTGAAATATAGTTAGGTGTATGAACAAGGAAGACATATACGTGACAGAGTTATAGCGACGACAAGTGGGACAGAAAAACCTGAGAAATGGTTGTTGGTGGTTTGAACAGTATTATTATCATCACACGTCCCCAAGACACCTTTGATGGTGCTTCTAAAGCTTCATTCCTGCGCGCAGGAGCAGGGATGGTACATATCTTTAAAGCAAGAAGTTTCTCGAAGAGACTTCACTATTTGTTTCCGTCCTTTAACGATAATACAGCCTTGACGAAGGTGGATTGTTTCTCCTGGTGTAACCACTTACGGATGGAGTCCGGTAACATCTTTAGAATAGTAGTATGTGACAGAGTAGAGAGAATAGGTTGAAAAGCGTCTTCTGAGTTCCAGTTGACTAATGATATCATAAGGATAAAGGGAACACAAACTATAGATATCGATTGTAAAGATCGAATCAAACACGTAAACTAAAAGGGTTAAGGAAACACAGAGTGTGAAATGCCTTTACCCGGGATCAGTAACGCCTGTGGGAATGGACACAGCTTCGTAATGTTTGATCAGCTACAAGTGAAAAATCTTAATATAAAAGACAGACAGACATATAGCCAGACACAACGGTTTATCGGTAAGAATTGCATGGCTGCGTATTAACACAATAAGCACATGTTTACATGTAAGAAAATCTATACTTTGAACGCAACAAAAACATTGATAAAAGGTAAAAGTAAATCTCGCTAAAGAATAGATGCATACAGATCCTGAGTTAAAGGTAAAGTAGAGCAGTTTGAATTACAAGCGAAGTGAATTTAGTCGTGACATAGTATATGGGATGCCAGAGTTCCTCAGTGTAGCACCACAGCGGAAGGATTGGAGGACATCTGAGCCCCGTGTTGTCCCAGCGCCAACACCCGCTACCCTGGTGGTAATAGATCACGATGTCGTGGCGCCTCCAGCAAACTATGCCCAAACTTGAGGCACAGGTCCTTACACCTATGGGAAAGTGTAGTGTTGTTAGCTGGGACATGTCGAGGGCATCATGATACCCATTGTCCCAACCTGCTGCTATTTGCGTAACTCTGCGTCGAATCTTTTCTGTTTGTTTCGCCTGCTGTAGGGTAAGGTCGGCAGGGAAGAGTGGACAGCAATATTCCAAAACAGGTCTGATGTATGTAATGTACGCTTTAATCACAGTTGTGGTGATGCATTAAATTGTTTGAGGGTACAGAGGGTGTAAACAAGCTCGGCTACCCTTGAGGTGATACTAACGACATAATTTTGCCAGAAGTCGATGGAGATGGTGATCCTCAGTAGTTTACAACTGTTCACCACGGGGATGCTGATGTCTCCTGTAGATAGATCCGGGAACACTAGGTTCTTTTTTTGTTAGTGAAAATGTGCATAACTTGGCATTTTTGAAGGTTGATGACCATGTTGTTTTCTAAGGCTCAAGTAAGGAGATCCTGGGTGGTAGGGTACTGTTGGTGCTAATTTCTACCAGTGGACACGCTTCATAGATCATGAGGTCATCATACGTAAGCTGTCTGTACCAGTCCCTCGCAGCACCGCTGATCATGGCCAGGAAGGCAATGGGTCCACACATAGTACCCTGAGGTGCACCACACATTATTCTACTCCCCTCACTAATCAGCTTCCCAGAGGGACCACGCACTCTTTGCAGCCGGTTGTTGAGGAAACTGCAGAACCAGAGGAGAAGTGTTGGTCGCAGTCCTGGTTCGAAAAGTCTCCGGATCATAACTGAGTCGTCTATAAGATCAAAGGCCTTTGAAAAGTCGTACATGACCAACGAAAATAACTTGCCGTGTTTGTCAAGATCAGTTAACATGTCATGAAAGAAACGGACAAGGTAATGGGTGGTGAAGCGTGTTTGCATGTTACCAAATTGTCTTGGGTCAATATGGGGAAGACTGAAGGCTATGATCAGCTATGCTACAAAGCTTTCAAGGGTCTTGCTAAAGGTGGGAGAGAGGCTGATATGTCTGAGTTCATCTATGGTACTGGTTTTAGGTTTCTTAGGTTCTGGGATGATGGTAGCTTGACGCCAGCGGGAAGGCACAACATACCCTTCCATAAAAGATTTACTGTATGTGTGGGCGAGAGGTATGCTTACTTCAATGACAAACTCCTTAATTGGTCGACAGGGTAGTCGCCTAGAGGCGTGGCCATGTTGCACCTCAGATGTGAGAAACGTTTGGCCATATCTCATGGTTGTGATTTTATGACGCTCTCCTCCGCCGGGAGGTAAGCAGGAAAAGACGGCGTATGGAGAGAGGCCAAGCGGTTGCATATCTCAGTAAAGTGACAGCCTTGTCATCAGGTGCATTCTCCAGATCCAGTTTCCAGGGCTTAGATACGCTAATGGTAAGAGTTCCAGCCTCATTTTGTGTCATTGCAGGCGTTTTGGATGCAGCGAGGATACCATCTGTATTTGGCAGCTTTAATTCTCTCTCTGACATCCATTGGTGAAATCGCTGATGCTCTTTCTGCTGTGTGCACGGTTACGTTGGTAGATGAGCCGTTTTATTTGTAAAGTTATCCAGCCTGGGTCATTGTTCCGCTTAGTGATGGTGACTGAACGGAAACAATCCTCATGGTTGGTCTGAAGTGTGTGATGAAGGTTTTCTGCAGCACGGTCGAGGTCTGGAACTGATGTCACACTTGCCAAAGCCTCACTGCAGATCCATTTCCCAAATTGCCTTATAGATGAGTCTCTCAGAGGTCGAACTGATATGGTTAGGTGTTTATGTTGTTGGTTGGATGCACTCCTCCTGACAACCTAATGGTTGTCGGATGTACCGAGCTGCGCCACTTTAAAGGGTGTACCTTGTGCAACAATGTCCGTGATAATCTGATCGAGAGACATCCTGTCTAGTTGGTGCATACACTATTTGATGTGCGCCAAGACTCCGAGACATTGTGAAAATGTCGAGGTGCTGAATTATGTCAACAGATTGAACCAAATGATCAATTATTATTTGAAGTCGTTCTACAAGAGTGTCAGGCGGGATGTAAACTGCCGCAACTAGTATGCAGTCATCACACTTTGGGTTTAACAAGCACCACGGTATCTCTTATTCATCGCGTACTATAAACTGAGAGGGGATATTCCACTTTAACTCTTTTTGAATGTGAATCATCACTCGCCCTCCAGATAATCTGTCTACCACAGATAAGGAACGGTCCCTACGTAATTTATCATATCCTGGCAATTCAACCAAATTATTAGGTACTTCATTGTTCAGTTTTGTTTCAGTTATAACAGCCATGTCAGTACTGTATTGTGATAATAACACCTGCAGTTCATCTAATGTTGTGTTCGTCCGAATACCATCGGCACCAGCAGTTGGGAACACCGAGGGACGACACGCCGCCCACGCCCGAGCAGCAGAGCCCGTAGTAATGCGTGTCGCAAATTGGCCGGTTGTAAACTGGACGTTGTGAGACTCGAACCATAATCTATTCTCGAGTTCTCTTGCCCGCCCGTACTCCACGCCGTCGCCCACGTCCGCAACGCCGCCCACCACGGCGCTCCTCTCTACTCCCCAACATAAGTTCTCAAATTCCCTTTCGATGGCCAGGATCAGGGCTATTTGACCTGTATCGGTGGTTTACTACTTGCTTTATCGGTGACAACTCATCTCGACTGTAAGAGATTCATGTTGACATTGTATCAAGACAGGAGGTGGCAACACGGCTATGATTAAGATTTATCTCTACAATAGAATATACACCGTTGTCCTCTCAACATAGAAATAGGATCATATGAACAAAAATACAATATATAATCAGTATTAATGATTCAAACTTATAAAAGAAGGGTTTACCTTACAGACAGCAGTAAAAGGCCTAAGACACACACACAAAATATAAAAAAAACATAACTGGAACCTCACTGTGGGTTCCAACAATCTGTGGGCAACTCAGAAACAAACTCTTAAAAAGAACAGTCATACGATAAAGTTGGGACGAGTACTGCTCATGCAAGTATCTTGCAAATCTGATCTAAGATTTCTTTCTATTTTGTCATTTACCATACCTTTCAATACGTCCTCAGTTTCTCTTCCTGTTATTCTTCTGCTCTCATTCAGCTTTCCCAGTACCATCCTAAGTGAATCATTCTTCAAAATATTGAAACTTACACAACTTCCAGTTTTACATTAAGCAAAGTTATCTTACAGTCTGACTTCCCATCGCTCTTTAACATCTAGCGTCATACTTTCATTCTCACTCACTTTCATCCTCCTCCTTCTACGTACCTCATTGAACCGGTCTATCATTTTACCCCAAAGCTTTCTCTTATTTAGCTAACAACATAGTATCATCTGAAAACAAGAATTGCTGCAACTTCCATTCTGTGTCTCCATGGTTAATATCACCTTACAATCACCTCACCTCGCTTTCATCTCACGTAATGCCTCATCCATAAATATATTAAATAACCACGGTGACATTACACAACACAATATTAGCGGGCATTATCAGCTGGGAGGATGACTCTAGAAGACCACAGGAAGATCTGAACAGGATATCGTTGTTAAGTATAAAATGGAAAAAGAATTTCAGCTTAATCATGAGACTGGGTACAAGAAACAGGCAAACTATCAAGTTAGCAACGTAGAAATAGAAAAAAAAAACACACAGTAGAAGGATTCAGATGTAATTATTAGTAGAGTCCACAAAAATTCCTTATATTATTCAAAGAAGAATGACAGAGATGATGCCAAGCATCAGAATCCTCCCTAATGAAGGCAGATCAAGATAACAAGACTTGCATTGTCTGGAAGGGTACAGAGTGAGGGGAGATATGATGGAGGTTTTGATCAGCAAGTATGTTTATTGTTGAAGTTAGACCTTAGATTCTAGCCTGAATGCGATATATCTATTCTTTTTATTTCAGATGTATATTGTCAAAGATAAAAACTTAATTAATATTTGACATGAGGATGAAACGGTAACAAAACTCTAAGTTATTAGTTTTGTTGACTATTTACCAATGAATGATCATGGAACCAAGATCAATAATAATATATATTTGCAGATAATTAAACTTTAAGATTTTGGCTAGACATTTCAGGTTTCCCTCAGATAGGTAATTTTCCGCGTCACAGGTCTACGTTGGAAGGTCTCGACTTATAGCTGTTGTTGTAAGACTCACTAGGTCTCTGCTTGGTACGGGCCCACACCTCAAACCGGCCGTGTATCTGATCTTGCTCAACAGGTTACTTGTTGCCAAGAGATTGTCCCTTCTTGGTACGGGATCTTATCATACGAAGGCCCGCTCTATAACAGGTAAGCATATGTTGATGGTATTGCTACATGGTACAGGAATGTATATATGTTGTTAGATTCTAAAGAAGTATGAATAGCAAGTCATTAAACCTGAATCTATAGTATACGTCAAATATTGAAGGTATGTACATCTTGATTTTCACCATTACCAGTACACCCTCCGTAAACTAATGGACCTCAACCGGTGTATACAACTTCAACAACTTAAATTTATCATTATTTTCCTTACTCGCATACGATCCTTATTAGTACACCCTAAGGGATGGGATAGAAAGGGGGCTGTTGCCCACGTCTATCAGGGCAACAGTCTTCTTAGACGAACATTTGCAGTGTACTGAGATTTTACATTCTTGGACCATGTGAGAGGCCCGCTTCTCTGGGAAACACTGCGATGGGGATGCCCTCTGCCAGTGAGCTGTCAAGAGCGTTGCACAAAAGGCGAAGAAGCGGCACTGGAGTCTACCAAGTATGCCAAGGGTTAAAAGAGACTGGCGATTGAGGGTGATGGCACTGAATGTGAATGGGATGACTGGTGAGAGTAAAAGGAGGGAGATTGTGGAAAGGTTTAAAAGTTTTAGCATGGATGTGCTGGAGATTGGGGAAGCCCATATCCTTGGGCAGGGTATGTGGAGTGAAATGATGAGTAAAAGTTTGCAAGGGCATGGAAGGAGGTGTGGTATGGACGGGAATGAATGAAAATTATCGGGGAGAGGGAAAGAAGGATGTGGAATGGTGCTATCACTGACGGTATGGACAGGTGTTAGAGAGCATGGATGGAATGGATCAAGAATAGTGTGAGTGAAAGGAAAGATTGGGATTGTGAAATATGCATGGGTATGTGTATATGAAGACTGTCCGAGGTAAGGATGAGATGAAGCTTTTCTGGAGGAATTTGAATGACTGTATAAACAGATTTAAGAATGAGAGAAATGTGGTCATATTGGGTGATATGAATGCAAAAGTGGGATGTGATGAAATTGGTGAGATAGTTCGTAAACGGGAAGTGCCTTGGGTAAATGAGAATGTAAGCTATCTTGTGGATGTTTGTGCTGAGAGGGGTTTGTTCCTTGCAAACACCTTTTTTCATTACGAGATGATCTACAGATATACATGGATGAGGAATGATGGAAGAGAAGAGCAAAAGGCTTTGATTGACTATGTGGGAGTGGATGAAAGATTGAGAGAGGCTGTGCTGGATGTTAGAGTCGTGAGAGGATTCTTTGGAGACTGACAGTTTTGCAGTTCTTGAGGAGATAAGGATCAGGGAGAAGTGGAGGTATGGTGTAAGGAAGAATGGAGAGTTAAAAATGTTGGCAAGCGAGGAGCATGAAAGAAGGGTGACAAAGTTTAGATGAAAGTGCAGTATATATAGGGATGCAATCATGTTTAGAATACTTAAAAAAGGTTGTTAAAGGTTGTAGAATTAGCAGTTGGATACAAAGTCTGGATATATAAGAATAAAAAAGGGCAATGCAAACTGGAAATAAGAGATTAGAAATGCTGTGGAAGAGAAGAAAAA
>JAUUEC010191892.1:0-10696 GCA_032361885.1 Panulirus marginatus
GTCTACAGGCTGGATATAGCTCTGTGAGCTCTTACTGGGGTGCGATTTCGCCTTCATATATGTATGTATGTATATATATATATATATATATATCCCAGCCTAAGCCACGTACCCATTGATCGATATCCCCGAGGGAGAGGATGAATAGTAGGGTTAGTCTTGGGCCGAAATTACAGCCAAGGATTCAGACCCGAGCATTTCCGTGTGTAAGTTAGCAATGCTAACCGCTACACCATGAGGGCCCATTTACGGTGTAGTCAGAAACATTAACAAAGGGATGGATATTGCAAAGTATATTCCCAAATTACTTGAGTCTTAAGACAAAAATCATGGCTGAGAAAAATGAGTCATGGGTTCATATGGAGGTTCATGCTGAGTATCTTTGGTAAATAAGGCAGGCCATGGAAATGTATTAGTCATACGAGAAAACAAATTCAAAAACCTTTGATTTTATACTTCAAATGTCAGAAGCCAAATGAAAACCCACAGAGCTTGTGCAAAGCTTTGTTCATTGCTTGAATCATGCATGGATAACAGTGACACGAAAAGATTGAGAACTTTTGGGTTATGCTTTTAAAGGTCGACGGTCGCATGAAATATCAGTAAGGTTAGCGCACGGAGAAACACCCGAGATTGGAGTGGCTAGTTTTGATGCCGGTCATTATGATATACTTCGTTAATGGTAGAATAGCCACAAAAGTAGAGACGGTCACTGGGGTCATATTCTAGGGGTCAGAGGTCAAAACAATACCATTTTCAATTCATAGACTGTGATCTACAGAGTATCTAAGCTAATTCTTCAAATTTGTGTTATACTTCGTCTCTAAGTCATGCTTTATCCCTGCTCTTTCAGCTTCCACATTTACCACATAACCAGATTTAAGCATTACATATCAATTTTTTCTCCAGTTAGCGATTAATATATGTTATTCTCAATATACACGGTAGTGGAAGATATCAGAAACTCAGAGATGAGTGTGGTAAAAAAAAAATGTACAGATGATTCAAACAGAAAAGCTGTTCATGTGAACTAAAGAGGAGTAAATAGTGGTAGTCGTGGACTTGAAGCGGAATGATAAAGTCTGTTTTTAAACGTATCTGTAGTAACGTTTTCAACCATTCTGATTACTAAATTATTCCTTATGTTAACAATCCTGTTGAAGAAAAAGTACTTCTCATGCAAGATTAAACGAGGGTTCACGAGTATTAGTCCATCAATACGAGTGAAATGAGACGAATCAGGCTTTAAGAAATTTGTTGTATCGAGATTATCAGAGCCTTTGATAATTTTGAATACCTGAATTAGATTATCTCAACCTTTGCTTCTCTAAGCTAAACAGATTTAAAAAGTTTAGTCGGCTCTAGTGGAATGTACTTTCTCCATTCTGTCTGTCTTTCTTCAAGTTAGGGTACCAAAACTGAACACAGTATTTAAGCTGGGGACTCATCAGTTGATTGCAAAGAATGAGGATGATTTTCCTAAACTTAAACTCGAAAGCATTACCAAGTATCCAAGAATTTTGTTTGCTCTTTTTCCTGCTTCTCTGCGCTGTGTAACTGGCTTTAGGTTACCAGTTTCAAGTTCCAGTCGTTTAGTCTGCTTTCATATGATTTGTTTCTCAGTCCAGGAATTGTCTTAGTAGCTCTCTATATTCCATGTCGTTTACCAAGTAGAGTGACCAAAGCTGAACACATTATTAATTATGGTGACGCAATAATGCACTGTAAAGAGTAAAGATGATTTCAATAAACTCAAATTCGAAAGCCCTTGAATCTCATTCGCCCTTATTACTGCTTCTATGCACTACTTAAGCGCCATTGGCTGTCGTGCGGCTTTGAAGTGCGATATGCAGTAATATATGCTGTAGCAGTGTGGAGTGTATTACTGTTTCCTGCAGCGGTGCTCAGCATATGCTCTGGGTGTATTGATTTTAGATACAGCAATGTGTGTAGTATTGGTGGATGTGATGGAACACAGTGCTCCTGGTTTTATTCAATGTAGGGTGATATGCTTCATGTCTGTAGCACTATGACGTGTAATACTTAATTGTAATTATATACATAATCGTTTGTATGGGGGAGGGAGTTTTACACTCGTCAGGAACTATCTTTTTAACCACATACAACTTTTTAGATATCTTTATACATTCCGTATTTACAATACAGGTATCCTTTTGAAGTTGGTCTCATTCATGCACCACTCATTTACTACAAAAATACTTCTTTATAGCTTTTTTTGAAAAGTTTCTTGATATATCTAAGTTTTGTCCTCTGGTTGTTTTATGTCTATAGTTTCTTTAGAACTATTCACTGCCTACGTCAGCAACCTGGTTTAAAAGCTTAAGGTGTGATCCTGTCATCCCTCACTCATCCTTCTTCTATGGTGAACAATCTTAAGGCCTCAAGCTATTTACTGTATCTCAGCTCTCTCAGTTCTGGAACCACTCTGTTGCCCTCCTCTGGACCCACTATATTACCTCTTTGTACATCTTTAGGTGCGGTGACCAAATCTGAGAAGAATATTCTAGTTTCATTTTCTTGTGGGATGTGAACAACTTGCTGAATATTTCCTTATCTATGAACTTAAATGTAGGTCTAATATTTGCTAATAGACAGTTGGTTCTCTTCACTATTCCCCTAATGTGGGACTCTGGCGACAGGGTAGGGACGATGTCCACTCCTAAGTCTCACACTGAAATTCCTTCAGTTGTATCCTACCAGACGATATTCAGATCAAGACCTCCTTTTGCTGTGATCTATCCTCATTACTATACACTGACTGACTGAACTTCACCAACTGCGTATCAGACCAACTTTGGAGTCTCTCTAAGTCCCCTTGTAAGTTGATGTAATCCTTTTCGCTTTTCACTTCCTTTACGATCTTAGTGTCGTCTCTAAACATAATTATGTAGGGGAGTATGTAATTATTATTTATGAATACTATTTGTGTGTTGCGGAGAGTTTTACACTCATGCTGCCCGTCTCTTAACCTTGAATATATGTCATGATTTTACTCCTATGTTTATATGTAAACACACACCCCAGCCAAAGCCAGGTGCCCTTTTATCGACTAGCCCTGAGGAGAAGATGAAGTCCGGGTTGAGTGTAGGCCGACTGCAATGCCAAGGATTCGAACCCATGTAGGTCCGACCCTGGGCTGGCCCGTGATGACTCATGGCCACTGTGAGTGTGTGTGTGTGTGTGTGTGTGTGTGTGTGTGTGTGTGTGTGTGTGTGTGTATGTGTGTGTGTGTATACAGATTGATCTAGATATACAGGAGAACGCTTCATACTTCAGATCAATGCGCATAAACATGCAAATTCTTGTAAATGCATTTTCGTATAGATGAGAACGTGCATGTTATGTTTGCTACCATGGAAGTAGTTGTATATACACATCCACAACCTGCTGGGAAGGTAAAGAAAACCTGATATACCTCAGGCTCAGACGCCAGCTGCAGAACACCTAATATCTACACGCTAAAAAGGCGAATAAGAAAAAAGAAGACGCATTCGTTACGTACAAGAAAAGGCTCGGCTCTGCTTATTCGCCAATTCCATTAATGGAAGGTGCAGCCATTCCAGGTATTGGACTGGAAATTGCATGTGGGTTTTGCTGTCATTAAAGGCACTTCCGGCAGATGAAGGTGTTCTATGTTGCCTCTTACATGTGGGTCAGCGCCTCGAATACGTTACAATATACAAAGTCATTTAGGGAGCCAACGACAGCCCCAGGTGGCTGGTGTTCAGGATATCTGAAGTTTTGTCTAGTAGGAGCCACAGAGTGTTCAGGATATCTGAAGTCTTATTGGTAGGTGTATTCAGGATATCTGAAATCTGGTTTGGTAGAAGCCACAGTCAAACAGTAATTGTTCGTCAAGGGAAAAAAATGATTACATAATGTACGTGCACTATACCTGTATATATTATCAGATGCCAGAGAACTTGAGACTCTTTGAAGACAGAGGAGTATACATACCAAGAATTAAGAACTTATCACAAACGAATGTTCAAAGTTCGAAGCGATGATTTGAACGTGACAGTCAGTGACACTAAGACGCCCAAAATACTCAGGTATGTCACATAATGCTTTTACACCTTTACCTCCGAAAATGTCACATAGTCAGGTAGCAGATTTCAAAAATGAGCGTTACATATACGGACGGTGTCTAAAAGATAACTGTTCGTTCATGATTTGCTCGAATGAAATTGGTAGTCGAAAATTTTTCAAAATTTGAAAATTGTAAATGACTGCAATTAGCAACTTTCTGAATGTCATTTTAAGATTTATAACAAAAGTTAGAATTTCGTTGATGAAAATATCGTTCAGGTAACCGATATAAGAAAAGACTCCCAAGATATGTTAATAGATGTTTATGATGTCTGGGGTCGCTGTGCGTCGAGTGCTTTACAACACATACACGTTGTTCATCATATATATATATGTATTTTTTTTCATACTCAGTTGTCGTTTCCCGCGTTAGAGAGGTAGCGTCAGGAACAGACGAAGATAGGCCGTATCTGCTCACATCCATTCTCTAGCCGTCATGTGTAATGCACCGCAACCACAGCTCCCTATCCACATGCAGGCCCCACAGCCCATTCCATGGTTTACCCCAGACGTTTTACATGCCCTGGTTCAGTCCACTGACAGCACGTCGACCCCAGTACACCATATCGTTCCAAGTCACTGTATCCCGTGTACGCCTTTCAGCCTCCTGCATGTTTAGGCCCCGATCGCTCAAACTCTTTTACACTCCATCCTTCCATCACCAAGGTTAAGATAATGTATTAAGGTTAAGAGGGCAAATGAACCCGATATTACTTCCGTTTATAAACAAGATATTTTTGTCTGTCCATACACCGGCAAATCAGAGTCTATGCACTAATTGTAATGAGCAATGCTAGTAATATATTATAACCTTGGATTCTTCCATTGGCGAAAAAGAAAAGTATTTAGTCATCAAGACATTAACTCGACGCAGGAGTTTATGAAATGGAGTCTGCCAAATCATATGACGTTTCTCTACATGCTTAAGGGAAGATAAACTTGTCTTACTGGTTTATGGGCGAATTATTTATGTTCATAGATAATCAACATCAGCAAAGCACTGTGATGTAAATTTGCCGCTGGTGTATACCTGCTACTGTAAGTTTGGATCGCGTTCCCTTGCATCTATCATATCGCGAGTTCGATCATGTATTTGGGTTAATTAGCTTTTTTCTTCACTTTAAGGCTGTCGTTGTCCCTGAAACATTGCTATCAGATTCATTAGATACCGGGGTTGGACTACACATAGAGACGTTCGGCTTCAATATTTGGAAAAATTTCTTCATTTTAGATATGCAAGAAGAGATTATCACTAAACTAGCCAACGCCCTGCGTTCTATATGTTGTTTCGCACATAAGAAAATGAGATATGTAACCATGGGGCCAAATATTTTCATTTTACTTCAATTTTTCGTATCGTTTTGTCTTTTGAATATGTCTTTAATAGTTGTATGGCTCTGAATCATCATAAACGTTCGCTGATTGTGAACTGAATCAGTGGCGAGAGATAGATTAGTTCCACCTCGGGTAACTCTGAGAGGGAAAGGGTTCGACACACTTACACCAGGGTTAAAAAGAGAGAACGTGATCCTGTCTCTCTCTCATTCGAAAAAGGATTGAATCAGGATCAATTCCTTCAAAGAGGAGATCGAACCAAATTCAGTAAATTCACTGGAGGAAAAAGTAGAGGGATTTTGACCGTGCACATTGATACGGAAAATTGCTTCCCTACCGACGTTAGATCTGCTGTTATGGGGCTTTGCTGGCTACCAAATGGACTTCGTGGAGCGATTTCAACGAGTGTGCCGCACAAAACATACCATCTATTCATATATGTATATTTCTGGTGAGTTTATATATATCCGTTTCTCTCACTGTCTCTCTCTCTCTCTCTCTCTCTCTCTCTCTCTCTCTGTGCTACATCTGTTTCCCCCGTGGACTCTTGTGAAGAGGCGATGAATATTTAGATCTCTGTGTCTGTCTTGCAGTTGAGCAAGATTCCTAACTAACAAGCAGAAATTCCACGTAATTTCACTGTGTGACCAATCCCCCTTTTCCCCCATTTTTTCCCTCTTTCTGAATTCTCTCTATATTTCAATTAGGGCCCGTCCTTGATGTGAACTTTTGTCCGTGACTGGAGCCTTCAACATAAAGAAAAAAAATCATCTCAGATGAATATTTACTGTACACGCTTAACATATCATAATAAGTTTTTACTTACCACCGTCTCGAAAGACATGATAAGGAGACGACCTTAATGGATGAGATATACGGTATATTTTATGGAACTCTCTGTCAAATACCTGAGGACGCGCAGAGCCACCTTCAGCTGGAGATGTATTACTATATCACCTGTGTAAAGTACACTAATTTCACATCAAAGTATCCGTGTAAGTTGATGCAGTCCTTCTCAATTGTCATTTCCCTTACGATCTTTATATAATCTGCAAACATTTTCAGGCATGTTTCCAATCCTTTTGTCATGTCTTTCAAATAAATCATGAAGTGTAATGGTCCCTAAACAGAACTCTGTGGCACCCCATTGGTGACGTCAACCCTCTTATAGAATGCTCTTCATGCATCGAAGGAGTCTCGCCCTTATTCCCACCTGGTAATCCAGCATCTTAGTTAGCCTCTCATCAAGTAGTGTCAAATGATTTGCAGCAGTCCAGAAACAAACAATCCACCCAGCCTTCCCTTTTGTCTAAAACAGCGTTCACTCTCTCGCAGAAATCTAAGAGGTTCAGTATACACGACCACCTTTCCTATGTAGGAGGTAATCTATTTGCATTAGAGACCACGCTCGTCAGGGAGATTGGACTGAAGATCAATGTCTCTTCCCTGTCTCCTTTCTAAGAGATCGATATGATTTTGCCCTTTTGAATTCCCTTGGCACTTTGCCTCCCTCCAGCGACATCCTGAAGACTCTTTCAAAAGGTTTGCCAAAGGTGTCTGCGCGCATCTTCAACACACATGGTGAAATTTCATTAGGACCATGAGCCACGTAAGCATGATTCAAATATATGTTAATGTCTTTTCTAGAGATCTTAACGTTTTGTCAAACCTCCTACACATTCATTGGCGATGGGGCTATATTGTCTTTCTCTATGAAAACTCTTGTGAATTTGTTATGTATTTCAACACACAGCCTTATATCATCCTCTACAACTCTTCCCATTGAATCCCTTAGCCTTATTAGCTGCCCAATAACAGACAAATTACTCCTATTTACTTAATGGTAATGTTTTGGATTTTCTCGTGTCTTGTTCACAACATTATTTTCATTTTTTTTTTCTGTGTTCCTTCTTTCCCATCCTCCTATACTCATTCCTTGCTGTCTTACAAATGATGGCTAGCTGGAGTGTCGCCTAATTCTTCGTCAAAGCATATCTTGCAACTCCTTTGCTTTTGATTTCTATTATTGAAACACTCCTCTCTTCTTGCCAATCTTCCCTCTCTATTTGAGGAACCTAAGCCCATATTCCTTGTCTGTAAATTTCATAGAACCTTTTAACACAATACCCTGAATCCTGGTTACTGGACCGTATTTCTCAGTTTATGATACTGTGGGAAATGCGAAGTTTTGTACAGTGTGTTATGTCACTACGGCAGTTTGAATTGCCTTTGGATAGGGTGGTGAGGAAGGTTAATGCAAGGATCTTGGAGAGAGGGGCAGGTATACAATCTGTTCAAGTTGTAAGAGGAATAGGAGGTGAATCAGATGTTTGCTGATAACAAGGTACTGGTGGCAGATTCGAGAGAGAAACTGCAGAAGTTGATATCTGAGTTTGGGATAGTGTGTGAAGGGAGAAAGTTGAGAGTAAATGTGAATAAAAGCAAGATTAGTAGGTTTAGCCGTGGAAATAGACAGGTTAGTTGGGTTGTGAGTTTCCGCGTAATAAGTTACGTAGAAAGTTCCAGAGGAATGGAAATTTACAAATAAATGCCGATATTCATAAGAGGTGAAGAGTCGCTGCCCAGAGATTATTTTCCAATTAGTTTACCGTCTGTAATTGGAAAATTTACGGACGCCATCATTCGGAACAAAATCATAAGCCATACAAAGGACCAACGCTAAAGTGATTTTCAGCATTGTTTCCGAACGAAATTGTTCATGTCTGACAAATCTCCTTGATATCTTGTATGATATAATCAAAATGTATGATGAAAGTAAATAGTTGATGTCATCTATTTAGATTTTCATAAAACATTCGATAAGGTTCCGCATCAAAGGTTACTAACAGAAGTTATATTGCATGGTATACATGAGGTTTTACTTCGGTGGTTAGGAAATTGGTTGACTGGTTGACAAGTTTCAGAATGGTTAGACGTAACAAGTGGTGTGCCAAAGGGACCAGTATTGGGACCGGTTCTCTTTCTCATATGCATATTACTGATATTGATAATCATTGTAAAGAATCGAAATTTGCAAAAGACCTTAAGCTGAAAAATAATTCTACTTTTGAGATTAAATGTCTGTAACTTCAAACTGACACAGAGAGAATGAATTACAGTGCTCGTAGATGGCAAATGAATTTTGATATCAATAGATGCAAAGGTTCACATACCGGTAGTAAAAACGAGAAGGCACGCTACTGTAAGAATTCTGTTGAACTTCAAATGGTGAATGAGAAAAAAGACTTGGGTGCAATAATCTCTCATACCTAAAACCAAGTAAGGTGCCGCGAAAAGAGCGAACAAAATTCCTAGACTGATTGATGGTATTTTCGAATTTAGCGCAGGGAAATCATCCTAATTCTTGACAGTTCATTGGTGCATCCCCATTTTGAATATTGTGTTCAGTTTTGGTCACCCTACTTGAAAAAAGACAGACAGATTGGAAGGAGTATAGAATGGAACTGCTAAAATGGTTCCCGGACGGTGAAAAAAAATTATGAGAAACGACTAAACAACTTAAGTACATTTACTTGGAAAAGAGAAGGTTTAGAGGTGATCTGATACAGGTAATCAGAATTAAAAAGGCTTCGAAAATCTCAGTCTAACAAGCTACTTAAGGCTTGATACGTCACATTTCTCTCGTAGTAATGGATACTAGCACTTGTGCAAACGATTTTACCTCAGATGGAGCGACGTACCTCTTTAACAGGATTTGTTCGTTTATGGAAGGAGATACCAATAGGAGTGGTTAGAAGCAGTACCATAAATACAGTTACGAATAAACTTTATAAATGATTCGCTCCAAGTTCACGACTGATATTAATCGCGCCTCCTCATTTACATAATATTTTACAAGCATTTCTTAGTGGAAAATATGTATGCCTTTCTATTCTTAGCACACTAATCTGTGAGTTTCTGACATCATAAACAGCCTCTAAAGGACCCAGTGGTCTGTTGCAATATGAATTTCTTTGTATTTCTTTTCATAAAGACCCACATTCTATCATATGGATCACTTGCTTTCCTCTCGATTTCCTTGTGCTGCAATACGAGATAGTGCACCAGAATTACAGGTACTGAAGGAATATTTTGTATTACTAACCTGATATACAGTAGAAGTCAGGACATTATGTTTCGGTAAAAACTAAAGAGTTGCAGTTAGCATTCCAAAAGGTCTACTTATAAGTAAAGACAAAACTAAAGAACGTACCTCATGCTTCTTTTCTTTAGTATTAAACTCGTAGGCTACGGTCTTCACAAGGTCACCCAAGGTTGTAAACGAGCCAAAGCTGTTGAGGTAAAGGTCAGTTAAAGTTATGTAGCTAAGAAATAAAGCTTAAAGCACAGACATGTTTGCATTGCACAGTCAGGCTGAAAGAAGACAAATATCGTCAGTTAGTTGTCACACACCAAATAGGATATTTTGTTCAGTACAAATATAACTCTATCCTCCCTATCTGCGCTGCAGCGCATATGACTTGTTGAGTTTCATTAAGCTTTACTTGTGCTTCGGAGCCATAAATTCCCTTTTACCTCTTTGATACAGTTATTCATATCATCCCCACATAACCATCTTATATAATCAGGTCATTCCACTCCATTCTACATACACGTTGCATTATGTAACATTATGCACCAGGGTAATTTGTCTTATCACAATATTTGCTATACAGTTCCGTAAGTCTATAAATCTCTATCAACAGCTCTAGGTTTCGGCTTTACACTTGGCCTTTCCTGTCTATATTCCAGTTATTTTTCTTCATGACGCGCTCCACCAGTATTGTTACCTTTGAAGTCCTTCTTCACCCTATGAACAACTCTCTTCCCAGTATCATATTTCCTTCTTACACACCTGAGAATCAACAAATTCAGAGGAAGACTACCTGAAGATACAGAAGGATGATGTCTTATACATACTCTGTTTTGTATCATACCTCTCTCTTACACCATCATCTCTTGTTCGACCAACCCTCCTCACACCACATTGTCTTAAAAAACTTCATATCCAACACATCCATCCTTTTCTAACATCTTTAATCTATGGCTCAAGTTATGCACCCTTAGATCACCATTGGAACTACTGCACGACCAAACATACCCATCATTGCCGTCACAGACAATAACCTCTCTTTCAAGAAACTCCTCACTCCACTCATGATCTTGCAGGTCTCATCCACCGCATGTCTGACTTCAGGTCTCAAGATTCAACTCACTGTCATATCTTCTCCACATATCTAAAACATTCTGC
>JAUUEC010194098.1:0-10685 GCA_032361885.1 Panulirus marginatus
AAATATAAGGAAACAAGGAATACTTCTTTTACTCAACCCTTGGACTCTTTGGTGTATGCCAGCAGGGCACCACACAGATACAGCAGTAAATAGAATAATACGAACCATATATTACTAATTGGCATCTCTATCAACCGGTGTGACCAGCGTTTTCAAAGAAAGTTTTTGTCTGCATAGATTCTGTTTTGGGTCAAGAGGATAAATCAAGTGCTACTCCTAAAAACATCTCTTGAATGTATTTTACTGTGGCAGTTCAGCAGATATAGCGCCGTGGAGGTGTGAAACTAAAGAATTTGAATCGAATTTTAGTAGTGTTGCCAAATCTCAGTAAACTGAAAAAATTAAGACATCCTGATAATGTTACTTGGAGGATTGTATGAACCAGGCAAATAGGGGCAAGGGAAATTTGACTGACAAACACACAGAGCCAAGGTAGGCAAAAGTTTTGTTGCTTTTTCTAAATCCGGTGTGGATGCAGCAGAGGGAAGGTATCGTGAACAGTCCGTAGGGACAAGAGCCAAAGGAAGGAGACGAGGGGGAGAGATAGTCAGAGGAGACCACAGGGCAGGAGATATTACTGTGAAATCAATTACAGGTTAACACAATTGCAGAAGGAAAAAAGGAACTGGGAAGTCGAAAGATAACAAGTGTCATGCGATGAGAGAGAAAATTAGAAGTTTAGAAAATGTAGTGAAAGGAAACAAATTCTCATGACAGTATTTAGCAGAAAGATGAGCGGAAGGAAGAAGCGGCAATGATTAGAATTCTATAAAGAAAAGGATCAAAAGGGTCTGCGCTGGTTGTCGTAGAGTCTGTTCAGCATTAGAAAATGCCTATACGACATAGTACGGAGACTATCAGTTGCATTGACCGGGGTGGAGAAGCAGTAGCAATTTCTAGGACTGTCAAACAGAAGCAGATCAAAAAGACTGATGAAGTGAAAAAGAAACCTGCGGACATTGAAACAGAGGGACACAGAGGATCAAGTGAAGCTGTATAAAGAATGATACGCACACTTAGGTGTGTATATATGAACCAGTAGATGCAAGGATTACAAATGTACAGAGTATACAGCACCAATACTTGTTGGCAAAAGATAATTTAGAGATAACCAAAAATAAGGAGGTTGGCGGGTCAGCAATGATAGATTCAGGAGAAAACTTGTCGTAGGCGTCGAAATCAAGTAGATTACTGAAGCAGGAAGTTGACAAAGGACAAGACTGATGATTTTATGACTAGAGGAAGACCATATTCCAGATCAAGAGGAAAGGATGAAGGAAGAAAGGCTGAAACAAAGAAAAAAACTAGAGACTGTAGACACATGTCAGGCGTAGTTTTTTGTTATTAGAGAAATGAGACTTGGTAGATACTGTCAGGACATAAGGTTGCGACCAGTAATGATTACATATGAATTAGTCATATGGCCAGGAGGTACTCAGAGAGGCTAAGAATTCAGGTTCTTCATCAGAGGTGATAGACCCAGGGAGGAGAGAGAGAGAGAGAGAGAGAGAGAGAGAGAGAGAGAGAGAGAGAAGCAAAGAATATAGTCGGAAAGCGAAAGGCAGAGACGTCAAATGAGGCAAGCGGACCAAACAAGCCCGGCCAATGCCGTAGAAAGGTCTGAAATGTTAGGTGATGTTAATGTCTGACCGAAAATAATGAATACAAATGTAGACTGACTAGCAGTAAGTGGTAAAGAGCTGGAATTCAAGGATTAATTTAGGGAAAATACACCTGATATTGTTGGAGCTGTGGAGTTAAAACTTAAGAGAGAGATGAGATTTCACGTGTTCTCTTCAGAGGTATACATGTTAGTAAGGTGGGAAGAGAAGACAGGAAGATATACATGGTAGCAAGGAGGGAAAGAAAAGACAAAGGAAGAGGCGGAATGGCAGTCTTGAAAAGATAGTCTTAGATTTCATTTCATATTGCAAGATGGCTTGTTCAACCAACAACAGTAGGAAGGTTCATCATGGGAAGTGCACAGTGGCGTCGATAATATATAATAATCAAAACGAATTTTAACGAACCAGTACAATTATACATTGATAATATGAAGGAAAAATCAGGATGGTAAATGATGCAGGAAAGCATGCACTTTTCAGACATGAAGCACTAAAAAATGGGAGATTTCATTTGTAGAGGTAAACTGGAAAAATTTGGATTCTCTTGGACCCATGGAAAATTTCTAAGACCAGCATTCTAATGACCACACGAGACCTTATCTTCACAAATGTTAGTATGGACATTAAGAATATCATATGCAATACACCACCTGGAAAGCTTTGTCAGGTAATGCTTCAGTTTTATTATGTGGTAAATGGGGGTACAGAAAGAACAAAGTCAGACCAGACTAAGGAAGAGATACAATCGTGGAAACGACAGAGAAGTCAACAATACCTCTTGCAGCATGAACTGGGTAATGGTGTTGAGAAGCCAGGATCCAGGGCATTATGGTGGAAGGTTCTGTGAAATTTACAACAAAGGAGTAGACATGAGTGTCTGTGGCCTCAAATACAGGGGAAAGGTGTGAAATGAGGAACAAGTGGTTCAGTGAAAGGTATCAGAAAGTCAAGGAATACCGTGATGTCCAGTGACGAAGATATGGGCGATACACCAGCCTAATAACACATGAAGGTGAAATAGAGAGCAGGGAACGAGTGCAGCAGAATAAGAAAGGGGAACGGAGAAACTTTGAAGAGAATATTGTGAACAAGACAGGACATATTCCAAGACTTTTCCATAAATTCATCAGGTGTAGTTTGTTAGTTGCAGAGCAGCTAATAAGGCGAAGGGATCCAGTGGAAAGAGGTACGGGGGATGAAGCAAGGGTGTATGAGGGAGTGAATGTCAAGTTCAAAAGTGTGTTCGTGGTGCAAGACACTATGAACCCATCACGAGTGAGCTGGGAGAGGGAGGAGGTCATGGAAAACCAAGAAGTATCAAGAGAAAACATAAACAGAATACTGAAGGATCTTGACCCATACAAGATTCATGATCCTGATGAAATTTCCTCATACGTGTTGAGGATGTCTGCAGATACACTTGAAACATTGTTTAAGATGTCGCTGGAAAAAGGTGTAGTGCCAAGGGAGTGGAAGAGGGCAAATGTCATACTTGTTTGTAAGAAGGGAGGCTAAAACGATTGTGGTCTGTAAGGTTCTGGGAAAGATAATCAAAAAGTGATTGAATGATTTCCTGCAGAGAACAAACTAGCTAATATAGAAGGTCCAGACGAGGGCACCAAAGATGGTGCTAGAATTAAGAGACCTGGGTTTCAGGGAATGATAAGTGGCCTTAAATCTGTCCCCCATGGAAGAGAGATACGTAAAGGGTGATTTGATCACGAGCGTTAGAGGTTTCAACCAGTTTCATGATGTCAATTGCGAACAGTTTTTCGAAAGATGCAAAGATAGAACATCCGGAGGCCATAACATGAAAGCAGGCAGAAACCTTTGTGGAAAAAATGTAAAGAAGTTCTCCTTTAGTATAAGAGTTGTGGATGAGTGGAATAAGCTATAGGATGAAATTTCTGAATGTGGACAACATGCACAAGGTTAAAAGTTGAACTTTAGCAGAGAAAGTTCAAGAGATTGAGTCCCATGAGTGCAAAACTCCCAACCTTTTACAATTAAATAGGTGCTTACAAAAAGATAATCACACACACACACACACACTCACACACATACACAGGATGGTACATAAAGTAAAACAAGCACTTCCCAGAGATGACAGAGGGGATTTCAACCATTAAAGAAAGAAAATGGGGAATGTTGGATTCTCATGGCGACAGAGTGTTATGGAGGTACGTATAAGTTTATAGTGTAAACAGGAACGTTTTCTATATAACTATATCAGTAAACACTTACGGATCATTACTAGATCATCACACATACTAGCGCGGGTGTTGGAAAAAATGACCATGTAATATCTAAGTTTGATTATGTGATAAATGAGGGTGTTAAAAGAGTAGAAGTAAGACAAAACGAAGAGATAAAATCGTGGAAAGTATATGAAACTGAGCAGTCTTTATGGTAACATGAACTGGGAAATGGAGTCCAGGAACCAGGGCTTTGGGGTGAACGTGTCAGCGAAACTTACGCTGAAAGATCATGGGAACATTTGGCATCAAACACGAAAAGCAAAGAAGCTTCGAAATGTTCTGTGACGAAGATATGGGCGACGACACCCCAGCCAGCTTGCATTTGTAAGGTTTAATAGAGCAAGGAACGAGTATAGAAAGATAATAAAGGAGGAACAAAGCAACTTTGTAAAGAATATTGTGGGCAAAGGTGGAGAATTTCCAAAGCTTTTTCATAAACCCATCAGGAGTAAAGTGTCAGTTCAAGAGCAGGTAATGAAGGTAAGGGATTCAGAGGCAAGAGTTGTAGGGGAAGACGTAAGGATATGTGAGGAACTTGATGACAAATTCGAAAGTGTTTTCTCAGTGGAAGACACTGTAACCCCAACACCAGTAAGGTGAAATGGGAAAAAGGTCTTAGATAGCACAGAGATATCTGTAAAGACATTAACAGAGTGATAAAGGGTCATAACCCATACAAGGTTCTTGGTCCTGATGAAATTTCACCGTATGTGTTGCAGATATGTGCCTGCACGCTAGATAAGCCACTTGACATACTGTTCATATGCCACTAGGGAGTGGCAAATTGCCAAGGGAGTGGAAGGGGCAGAAGTCATACGTATGTATAATGAGGGAGATCGGGAAGAAGCGTTGAACTATAGATTGCTTTCCCTAACGAGTGCGGTCTGTAAGGTACTGGAAAAGATAATCAGAAAGAAAATGGATGATTTCCTTCAGAGGAAAAACTACCCAGGTGAGAGACAACACGGCATCAGGGAAAAGAGGTCATGTGTAACGAACCTTTTAGATTTCTACGAGAGAATAAGCTCAGTTTTAAACAAAAGGGAAGGCTGCTTGCACTCTTTGTATATGGACTGCCAAAAAGCGCTTGACACTCCACCGCATGGGAAGCTGATTAAGAAGCTGGATCACAAGGCAGGAGTAACGGGGAGACTTCTTCGTTGGACTGAATGTTATCTTAGAGGAAGGGAAAAAAGGTCGCATGTCAGAGGAGCCTTCTCAATATTGGTTGAGGGTATCAGGGAGTGCTTCAGGATTCTGTTCTGGAACCATTACTCTTCTTTATATTGTAAATGACTTGCCAGAAGGTATTGACCCGTACCTGTAGTTGTTTGCAGATGACACAATGGTTATGAGAATTGCAGAATACGAGAAGAATTGGATCAACTTACAAGGGGACATAGAAAGACTCCAAAGTTGGTCTCATGAAGATCAATCAGAGTAAATGTAGACTAGTGAGGATAGGACAGAGTGAAAAAAGGCCTCATTATGAATATCACTCAGCAGGAAATAAGCTGCAGGAATTTATCTATGAGAGAGACATGGGAGTTGACATCGCACCTCACCTGTCGCCAGCGTTCTACATTAGAGGAACAGTCTTCTGGCAAATATCAAAATTGCATTCATGTACATAGCTAAGGAAATATCCTGTAAACTCTCAAAAACTAGAATGTTTTTCTCTAGTCTGGTCACCACATTTTAAGAAGCACAAGAATATGTGTAGAGAAAGGTAACAAAGTAATAGTTGCAGTGAAAGGGAGATGAGTAAGAGATAACGATCTAAACTTTTGATTTGTTAAATCAGTTTGATGACGCCAATATAGAACAGCGAGAGTCTATAACATGATATGGAGTAACGAGCTTGCTAGGAAAGATGTATAGAAGTAACTTTATCGTATGACAGTAACGGATGAGGATAAACTGGGTGATGTAATTGTGAATGTCAACGGCATACAAAAGTTTGAAATGTCCCTTGATAGTAGCGAAAGGGATGGGGACCACGAGTGTAGGACTCCTATCCCGTGTAACACAATTAGGATATGACGCATATGTACGGTAGTGAGCGTTACAACCAACCAATGGGCCTGAGTTATAGTCCCGGACAGGATAGCCGGCTCACAGCCATCTCAGGTGTTCATCCTCCTCTCTGGGCTGGTCGTGGACTGGGTACCTAACTGGAGCTGGAATGAGTGGATACGTAAGTTTAAGGCTCGGTATACGGACAATGTTAAGGGGTAAAGCAATACGAGTGGAAAACTCTCCCAGTAACACTCAGTTAGCGTTTATACACACACACACACACACACAAGATGACTTAGATCAAACTCCAAAGATGATCTGATGCTTGATTGATGGAATTACACCCAGATAAATGGAAGGTAATGAGGCTGGAACACAGCGAAAGAAGACCTCGGTATGATTATTATCTTGCAGGATATAAGCCTCAGGAATGTGTATGTGAGTGGAACTTAGACGTTGGCATAGCACCCACCTGTGGCCAGAGTCCCGCCATAGGAGAGCAGTGAGGTAGACAACTTATCTACTGCCAAGCATCAAAATTGTGAACAATATATGGATAAGGAAATATTCATCAAGCTGTTCATATCCTACATGAGGTCAAAACTAGAATATGTTTCACAAGTTTTTTGGTCATCGCGCTTAGAAAAAGACAAAGAATTAATCGAGAAGGTAACAAAGATCTCACCAGAATTCAGAGGTCTGATTTATGTGGAAATGCTAAAGGCCTTGAGCTTGTCAACCATAGAAGAGCGAAGAGTGAGGGGTGACCTGATCACATTTCAATGAGTACCACCTCTATAACGAAGACAGCGAACAGTTCTTCGAGAGAAGTAAGGCCAGAACAACCAGAGGCCAGGACGTGAAATTAAGCAAACAAGGTTGTTAGGAAAGACATAAAGAAGTACTTATATAGTGTGAATGGATGAAAGGAATGGAATAGAGCGCAGTATCAGACAGGATACGGAAGTCTGAATAGCAGTATGACAGTCGAGCAGGTTCAAGAGATGGGACCCCCCGGCAGTAGAATCCCCGCCCCGCACAGAACAATAGGTAATTACACAAACCACACGGAGCCTCTCACGCTTGGGCAAATTATGTAACATCATATTTCCGTAACGTTGTCTGTCCCGTCCCGTGGCTGAATATTAAGATAACGCTGAATGATATAGGTGCTATCTTTAGTAGCATCTGCTGCTACGGTAGCAGAGGCAACACTTGGGCACCGGTGGGTCCTCCAGATAGCTCATGGCCGAGTTGGTGGATCAGTCAGTGGAGGTCATCAGGTGGCACAGGGTGCGGGTTCCACGTAGCGCCTACCAACACACACACATATGTGGTGGGGGTGGGGGTGGCAGAGGGGACACGTAATGACAGGTGTGACATACGAGGTACAAGTGTCCTGGCTGGCGATGGGGAGGGGAGACACACAGGGGACGAGGTACGTGGAGAGGACATGCCCTTTGTTATATCCGTAAGTAACTGTCACCCTGTGTTAATCATGGAGGTAACTACCAACCCGTCTTAATCCTGGGGATAACTACCACCCTGTCTTAATCCTAGAGATAATTACCATCCCGTGTTAATCCTTTTGGTAACTACCACCTCGTTTTAGTCTTTCAGGTAACTACTACCTTGTGTTAGTCCTGGAGATAACTACCACTCAGTATTAAACCTAAAGGAAACTACCACCCTGTGATAATCCTGGAGGTGACTACCACCTCGTATCAGTCCTGGAGGTAATACCGCATCATGTTAGTCCTGGATAGGAATACCACACCGTGTTAATCCTAGGTAAGTACCACCCCGTGTTAATCCTGGAGGTGACTACCAACCTCTGTTAATCCTGGAGGTAAGTACCACACCGTGTTACTCCTGGAGGTAACTACAATCCCGTAATAATCATAGAACTAACACACTGTGTTGATCATGGAGATAACTACCACCCCGTGTTAATCCTGTAGGTAACAACCACAACGTGTTAATCCTGGAGTTAAGTACCACTCCATGTTAATCCTGGAGGCTACTACTACCCCGTGTTAATCCTGGAGGTAACTACCACCCCGTGTTAATCCTAGAGGTAACAGAAACCCCGTGTTAATCCTTGAATTAACTATCACTTGTTGATAATCCTGGAGGTAACTACTACCCCGTGTTAATCCTGAAAGTAACTTCTACCCCGTGTTAATCTTGGAGGTAACCACTACACCTTGTTAATCCTGGAGCTAACTACTACCCCGTATTAACCCTGGAGGTCACTCCCACCGTGTGTCAGTCCTGGAGGTAATTACCACCCCTTGTTAACTTTGGAGGTAGCTACCACCCCTTGTTAATCCTGGTGATAACTACCACCCCGTGTCAATCCTTGGGGTAACCAACACACCGTATTAGTCCTTGAGATAACTACCACCCCATGTTAATCCTGGATCTGACTGCCACCTCGTGTTTATCTCGAAGGTAACTACCACTCCTTGTTAATCCTGGAGGTGATTAGCAACCCATGTTATTCCTTGAGGTAACTACCACACTTTTTTAATCCTGGAGGTAAGTACCACACTGTTTTAATCCTGGAGGTAACTACCACACTGTTTTAATCCTGGAGGTAACTACCACACTGTTTTAATCCTGGAGGTAACTAAAACACTGTTTTAATCCTGGAGGTAACTACCACACTGTTTTAATCCTGGAGGTAACTACCACACTTTTTTAATCCTGGAGGTAACTACCACACTGTTTTAATCCTGGAGGTAACTACCACAGTTTTAATCCTGGAGGTAACTACCACACTGTTTTAATCCTGGAGGTAACTACCATTCCGTGTTAATCCGAGAAGTAACTACCACCCCGTGTTAGTACTGGAAATAACTACCACCCCATGTTAATCGTGGAGGTAACTATCAATCCTGGAACTAATAACCACCCCATATCAATTCTGGAGGTAACTACCATCCCATATTAATAATGGAGGTAACTACCACCTCTTGTTAATCCCGGAGGTTACTACCGCCCCATGTTTGCGCTGGAAACAACTACCATCTCGTGTTAATCGTGGAGGTAACTACCCCGTGTTGATCCTGTAGGTAACTACTACCCCGTGTTAATCCTGGTGTAACTACCAACTTGTGGTAATCCTGGAGGTAACTACCACCCCGTATTAATCCTGAAGGTGACGACCACTCCTTGTTAATCCTAGTTATAACTACCACCCCGTTTTAGTCCGGGATGTAACCACCACCCCCGTATTAATCCTGGAGGTAACTACCACCCCTTGTTAATCATGGAGGTAACTACCTCCCGTGTTAGCGCTGGAAATAACTACCATCCCGTGTGAATCGTGGAGATAACTACCACCCATTGTTAATCCTAGAGGTAAGTACTACTCCGTAGTGATCCTGGAGGTAACTATCACCCAATGTTAATCTTGGAGGTGAATACCACCTAGTGTTAGTCCTGGAGGAAACTACCAACCCGTGTCAGTGTTGGAGGTAGCTACAATCATGTGTTAATCCTGGAGGTAAGCACTACCCTGTATTAATGCTGGGGGTAACTACCAACCCGTGTTAATCTTGGAGGTAAGTACTACCCTGTGTTAATGCTGGGGGTAACTACCAACCCGTGTTAATCCTGGAGGTAAGTACTACCCTGTGTTAATGCTGGAGGTGAATACCATCTCGAGTTAGTCCTGGAGGTGACGCCAACCTGTGTGAGTCCTAAAGGTAATTATCATCCCGTGTCAATGCTGGAGGTAGCTACCATCCCGTGTTTATCCTTGAGCTAAATACCAACCAGTATTAATCCTGGAGATGACTACCACCCCGTGTCAATCCTGTGGGTAACTACCACCCCGTGTCAATCCTGGAGGTAACTAACACCCCTTGTTAATCCTAGTATTAACTACCACCCTGTGCTAGTCCTGGAGGTAACTAACACCCTGTGTTAATTCTGGTAATAACTTCCACCCCGTTTTGATACTGGAAATAACTGCCACTCTATGTTAATTCTGGAGGTAACTACCTCCACGTGTTAATCCTGGAAGTAACTACCACCCCATGTTACTCCAGTAGGTAACTACTACCCCGTGTTAACTATGGAGGTAACTACCACCCCATGTTAATCCTGGAGGTAACTACCAACCCGTAACTACCAACCCGTGTTACGCGTGGAGGTATAAAGGTGACTAGGACCCGGTCCTACATCTGGAGGTAAGTACAACCTCATGTTACATCCAGAGGTTACTATCATGAGTTGTTACTTATGGAGGTAACAACAGCCCGTATTACACCTGGAGGCAACTAAGACTGGGTGTTACAATAAGAACAAAATACCACACCCGTGTTACATCTGGAGGTAACGACCATACCATTTTACGCCTGGGGTACATACCAACCCGTGTTACTCCTGGAGTTAGGCAACATCACACGTGGAGTCGGCCTCCAGCCAGTTTTACATTTGGAGGAATGTTACCAGTATGTTACAGCTTCAAGTATCTACCCCGTATTAAATTTGGAGGTATACTTCATCCTATGTTACACCTACAAGGCAGTTCCCTCCCCGTGTTGCACCTGGGTGTAGCTATCTCCCCGTGTTACACCTGGATGTAGCTACCATCACAAGATACACCTGGAAGCAGCTACCACCAGAAGATACACCTGGAGACAGTTACCGCCACAAGATACACCTGAAGGCAGTTACCGCCACAAAATACACCCGTCTTTTGAAATGAGCCAGGTCATAGTTATTGGGAAAGACATGAGAAGGTAGAGAGTTCCAAAGCTTCGACGTGTAG
>JAUUEC010195205.1:0-10682 GCA_032361885.1 Panulirus marginatus
AATTAACGGACACCCCTCCCTTATATTAGTCCGTTAAATCGAGGAATTACTGTATTTTGTTACATGTAGATTGCAACTTTGTTATATGTGCTCTTAATAGGATGGGTGACCCGTCAGGTGAGGTGTAGTTTAGAATGTACTGGATGAAGCGTTTGTGCAGAATACTATGGGATTCTTTTCTTTGTCTGAATTTGATTCCAGCAAGTGTTCTGAGGAAATCTGGTTAGTTTATGGCTTTTGTGTTTATGTTTGTGGTGTGGGAAGTATATGTCACATGTGTCATAAGTGATGTACAGTATGGGTGGGGTTTTGTTGTGTGGGATTGATTGGCTATCTAGTGTGACAACAAGGTGCAGGTTGGATTCGTGAGGTTAAAGTATTGACAATGGACTTTTGTGGAGCACACAATAAAGCAAATAGTATCTTGTTAAGTTTCACTGATACAAACATAAACTAGAAAATGAAAGGCACAATACTCACTTACTACAACAACCAAATCAGACCTCACTTGGAATATGTTTAATTTTGGTCACCTAACTTAATCCCCCCCCCAAAAAAAAAACAAGAAAACACAAAGAGGAGATAAAAAAAAAATAATTCCATCACTCACAAATAAACTTATGAGAACAGACTGAGATCAAACATAATATTCTTTCACCCTTTTGGTGTAAAACTTTGTTTTATTGGCCTTACCTCCAATGTGCAAAATACGGTATCCCTCAATTTAATGGACCCTGATATAACAGAAGTCAGATTTTACAGACTGGGCAAATAATAATACTTTAATTAATAATAATTGAAAAAATTGAAAAAAATCTCATATCGCCCTTATTTTTGGTAGAATGGGTATACTCGCTTTGTTTCAGTCTCAGTCTGCCTCAAGCTTTGGTGCGGTCAGGTTGTATACAGAGAATTGTGACTCTATTTATTAAGTAATTTTGCAATCCTTACAATTGAAAATGGTATCAAGTGATAGAGGAGTTAAAAGAAAACATGCGAATTGTATATTATATTACTGTATGTAATATAAAAAAAGTGGTTGCATTCAATTTAATGGACTTTCGGCATTAATGGACACCCCCTCCCCCCTATTAGTCCATTAAATTGAGGAATTACTGTATTTTGAAAAGTGTTTTTGTTACAAATAACAATTATTTCTTTAGGCTTTCATCAATAATACTACACCACAAGTTTCACAGCTTTACAAATTCTTACATAACAAAAAAGCACAAATCTTGTATAGGCCTCCTTGACATTTTTGCATAAAATGACCTGTGCATGGAAAAAAACTTAGACTGTAGCATCTGGTAACAATACATGGGATGTACCCACAAGCATTAAAGGCAGTATATTTTGTCTGAAGGCAAAGACAGTCAATTCAAGAGTTATGATTGTTTGAGCCCTAGCTGTAGTGATTAGAAAATAACATACTCCGACATATATGCACCATCTACAGTGAATACATTAAGTACTTTAATAATGATCCAACAATTCTGTAACACATCTTATTGCCTCAACCTGGTAAATAAACCATCAGAGTACAATTAGCATCATCTATTTCATTACCATACACTAATAATGAGGTTAACCTGTATATCACTCTAAAAAGAAAATCAGGTTAATGGAGAAGATATTTTCATGTACTGTTATAAAAGGGATTTACTGTACTGGGAGGAAATAATCATGAAAATATCACAAGCTAAAATAATGACATGAAACCACACCAAGCTACCTTTTACAGCTAATTCATAAACATATAATTTTGCAGAAAGTTATGTCATGCTTATATTACATGACTGTAAGTTTCATGCTGAGCTAATACATTGCAGGTAACACAAAAGGCTAAATTCTATTACTCACCTGAGTGGAAGATGAGAAATAAGTTTGGGTTCGAGACTGCTTTACTGATACACTTTCACTACTACTCTTGCATGAATAAGACTGACTGAAGCTGGAAAAGAATAAAAATCCCAGTTACATCTTATATCTCATATTTCTTCACCTTCTAAAAGCAAAATCTAGCTATTTTTTTTTATCAGAGACTATCTATAAATGTACGTGCCTTTTCCATATTCAAATCAGGGTATCAAAGGCAGAATTTTAGAAAAAGATTTGGATTATCAACATCTGTTTCCATCCTTCGTGAGGTGAAGATACAACAGTAATACTCAAAATATTTGCTGTACAATTTGGCATACTGGTTTAGCTCACATTTACATAAAATTGTCACCACAGGTTGTACTGAAGTTTAAGAATGTATAACAAAAATAATGGCTACTTCATCATGTATACAGAAAGGTGTAAAGCAGAGATGCTGTAGTTTGGAAACACAAAGTAGTAACAGAGATATGCATTGGCAATTTTTCAAGAAATATAGAGCTTAAAAACATACAGCATGCCACTAAGTAGCCAAAAAAGATGACATGGTCCAAGGAAAACTTAAAAGGTTGTAAAGCCTTCATAAACCTGGTATCCCATTTGCATGAAAGCATCATTCCTTGACAAAACTGTGCGACTGGAATCTGTGCATTCAGAAGCTTTAATAACATGGTAATATTGGGGTTAATCTTTAACCAAGCATAACCATCCTCACTGACTAAAATGTCAGCACAACAATGATGTTGCAGATAGATCAAATGACTGCTGTACACTATTAACATACTGTGTTACTTACACTGTAGCAGTAGTATAGTAATAACAAAATATATCAAAGATGAAAAAGAAATTCAAATCAAGAGAGAAGCGGGAGCAGGGGGTGGTGTGTGTATGGGTGTGAAAAGATGAGTGGACGATGCCTATTAATTTTCTGTTTAGCTGGCTGGCAGTCCTTTACAAGAGGATTTTATGGATGGGTATTTGGTAAACTAAAATAAAATATCCTTTCTATGTACTTGTTCTAGCATTAATTACTGTTATCATTGTGATGTTTTCCAAGCCTCCCTTCATCTCATAGTTACTACCTAGTTATGGCTATCATTTTTCATTTTCCATACTATTTTGCTAATGTCCTGCACAGACAGCCAGCACCACGAACAGACAAATAATGAACTCATTTATTCAGTCCTTTCTATACGATATAATGCTCCAAAACCAGAGTATCCTATACGCAGCCAGCCCCACACATCATGTACCACTTAATCTAGTAGCATACAGCCTATGATTTTAACTTTAAGATGTGACTTACATTTGTGTTAATATCAATCTTTTGTATTTCCAAGTTCCTTTTAACAGTTCATCACCTACCTTAAGCAAATCATTCCATAATGAATTTTCTTTGGCTTTGTTTACACTTTTGGCATTGCTGTGATAGTGACAACCACTTGAAAACCATTTTACGTTATAAATGTGGAGCTTATAATTCCAACTTTTTTATTGTATTTCATGAATGTACTCTGCAAATGTATAAGTCATAGGGTGCACTGATGAACATCTGAAAAGAGAGGTCAGTGTCTTTGATGGCATACATGAGTATATCTGAAGATACAATAGTCCTGACAATTTTGTACTCAGCACTGGGCTTTAAAAAATGTCAGGATATGTTGGAAATGAAGTGCCTGAGGATGAAATATGCAGCAGCACATAGGGAGGGAGAAGAGTTAGAGAGAGACGTGACAGTCTACGCAGTCTGAAAGGGCCTTCATGGCTGAGCTTAAATGGTTCAGGCACATAGAAGGGTATGCAAAGAATGCCTGACTTAAGAAATATGTAGAGGGAGAAAGGAAGAAGAGGAAAACTAGAAGACAGAAGGATGGAGTGAAGAATGTTCTGGGGTACTGAAGTCAGAACATTCAGGAGGATGATAGGTGTGCTTTTTCTTTAATAATGTTTTCAGAAATCAGTGGTTATTCTCTAATATCACTATTTCTCTGATCCTTTATAGATCCTCTTATTATGTTTCCTGTTTCACTTTGTACATTTTATGATGCCCCAGTGTAACGCAACCTTTCCCATACCTACTTTTGTGTGTGTAACAACTGTGTGTGAGTACCAGCCAATTATTACATATGACAAGATTTTGCCTGAGGATGGGATATTGCAGAGCTCATCATATATTTTGTTTAATGACATTGATGGTTTAAACAACCACACACACTACATATTTACCAAAACAACCACACACACTACATATATACCAATCTTCATTTCACACTTAATTGTTTTATGTCATTTGTTGAGTCTTGTTTCGAAGGTTTCAGTGCATTTACAACTTTTATGATTCTAATCTTGTTAGGCAAAACTTTTTAAAGTCTCTCCATCTTTCTTGCTGGGCTCTTTGTTCGATACCTTCTCAATGTACTTCAAGGAATACTTGCTGATTCAAAAACTCTTTTTCAATTTGTAATGCATGAAATTCCGGGATACTTTCCTTCCTTCCATCTGTTACCATACATAGATCACCACATTATCTTCTTGTCTCTAGATTGTTTGGTTCATGATAGTTCATGTGTCCTATGTTCATGTGATCTATTCCCTGAGTTCTATTTCATCTTTTCTAAAAGTGGATTTCATAAACTGGATGCAGCTGCTGCTGAAACAGGTGAAGATTCCGCATTGGCTTCAGTAATCTTGACAGCATTCTTCCTTATGGTATCAATGGTGAACTAGTTCATGCTGTCGCTTTGAGCTATGCTAGGATGACACTCTCCTTGCTCCAACTTTTAACTTTCTTCTAGTATGAAAATCTTCTAAGGAGGCATTTCATTACCAGAGGATCACAAGTGAGCATTTAATATTTTTAGAACATACAGCAACTCTGGTCACTGAGAAATTAATTACCTTCTCAAACATGAAGCAACCATGCTCCATAACCATCAAACACTTCTCCTTCTTCCACAGTATGCAAGAACTCTCTCTGTCCAGGTTTGACATCTGGAAGCATGGGAATTCTATACCTTTTGAGAGGAGGCTGACAGTGAGGCATTTCATAGAACAGAGATAAAAATACCAAGCCTAATTGTGTTGTTCCCTCAATTCTATCCTACAGGTGCTCAACAAATGTAAAAGTCAATGCAAGAGGATGCAGATGACATAATTTTGCCCTGATCTGGACAATCAGGGCAATAATCCTCCTTGTGTATCATTGCCTGCTTCTGGATATACTACGCCCCCACAATAACTATCTCCTCTTTGTACATCAATCAGCTGTCATGAAATACTCTATGCTTCATGTATCTGCCAAAAAAATGTACTGCATGTTTTGTTTGTCTTAACCTGGATGAAGCCAAATATTTTTAATTAACTTTTCACCTAGATCATGGGTTCCAGTTTTACATAAAATTATTTATTTTGAAGCTATACTTTGTTTATTAGGTAAGAATTATGCTTCTGAAGTAGTTATGTCTTTCGTGAACTTCCCAGGTCACTTTACATGCATACTTCCACATCTATGATTTTTTCACAATTTTTTGATAACCACAATTTTCACCATCTAATAACGTTTCCGAAGAATACTGGCATCAGTTATGGGAACTCTATGGTCCTTGCATACTGTTAGAATAATTAAATGGTTCATATTGACATTTCCATTTTTTGATGACAAATGATGTCTTATGTAGCAAAAGTGTTAAAGTCCCAGGATGCAAAAGGTAAGAGTCGAACACAACATATTTAAGCTCAGAGTGCTGCAAGTTATTGTTTACTTGAGAAATGAGCGGTTCCTGAAGACAAGCTGGTCTGTCTATTCCACAGGCTTTAAAGTGGGTGGTGTAATCAAATGGCAAACATGAGAAAAAAAATATGCAACCATGAATCTTCACTGGTGCACTTAAGGGTTTAGTATTGATAAGTAAACACCACTAAGATATCATAAACCCTGACTCCATGCAACTGGGAAGTTAAGTGTAATATGTATGTACTGAAAATTGGAATATCTATTCAAAAGTGTGACAAAAAAGTTTCTAAATACGTACGGTTAGTTGACTGGGTCTACTTTGCAAGACTTACCTGCTGCAGCCAGTGTTAGATGAAACGCTGTGGACTGAAGACATGGAAGGGAAGCCTGAATCGGAACTAAAATCACCCAGGTTTGAACTTATTGAGACAGGGTTATCCACTTCTATTCTAAAGTTTTTGTGTAGAGCACTTTCAAAATCGAGATCAGGTCGATCATGCAGACTACAACAGGAATTGAGACTTGTTCGGGAGGTTGGAGGGTCATCATGTGGTTGATTCATGGAGTCCAAGCTTGATGCTGGAGAAACTTGATCTGAAGAATGAGTCATCCTTGATTCTCTTTCTAGTGAAGCTGAGAGTGATGCTGGGCCTACACTATGGTTAGGCCATTCTGATGAACTTTCTCTTGGACTGTGATTCATTGGTGAACTGTGTCCAACAGGAGAATTCAGGTAAATGGCATTACCAACATAACTTTCTGGAGAGCTCCCTTTAGGAGTTTTCTTCTTTGGAGGTAATGGGGGAGCAACATCATTCCGCCTGACAAAGAAATTGAGTAAATTAAGACACTGGGGAATGAGTGGTAAAATGCAGTGCCAAAACCAATACTCCCATAATCATGCCATACATTAACTGTGCCCGGCCAAAGTGTGCATTCTTTAAACAGTGTTCAAGATGTCGCAGTTCCAAAACAGAGTAATCCATAAAGGCTCTAATGGGAAATAACAATCTGATCTGTGAGAGAGCTAGAATAGTAAGTATATTTTTACGTTAAATGTTTATGAATCTGGTAATCTATATCTAACTGTCTACTTGTACACTATCTCTGTTTATCAATCTATTTATCTATCCACCTTTATACTTTGTATTCATCTATCTTGTATGTGTTCTTAAAGAGTAAAACACATGACTAAATGTAAATATTAAGGAATAACAAATCACTCTTACCCAAATGGCAAAGGGGGTTTGGGAGGTGGAGATTCCACCTCGGTACCAGTAAGTATAGAATCTGAGCTTCGAGAATGACTGAGCTTGGATGAATTGTCGCATGCCATGAGGAAGCTTCCATTGTTATCTATGGGTGATTCTGCTTTAATTTCAGGTAAGGAGTTTCGATGGCTTGAAATATCTGAGTGTTTATTGCTGAAAATAAAGATATGGTCATAGTTCACAAATTCCTGAAGCATTTTTTAATAGAGAACTTCATTTTGTTTATACTGTAAAGACCTTTGCAAAAATTCAAAGTAGGGTGTTACATATATAATCTTACAATAAACTCAGATTAACAAGTTCTGTATCTGTCGCTATAATCCAATAAAATAAACAACAAAAATCTCTTACATATTACGGCATCTATACTTTCCAAACTTTGTAGTGAAGCATATAACTACAGTATAAGGAAGTACTTTAAAGGATGTGCTTCATAGTTTTGAAACACTTAATACTACTACATCACTATTCAGTCTACAGCATTTATATCACAATACTGATCCATATGTAATTCTCAAAACAACCATATTTTCTTAATCAATTTAAACCAGTATGGCACTGTCAAATGAAGAAGCAGAAAACTTTTGAGTAAAAAAAGAATTTTGCAAAACAAAACTTACAACCACTTATATCACTTTTTAAATGTTTTATATAGACATGATTTGGCATTTGTAATGGTAATATGAACATTTCATTAGCCACACTGAATTTTGCAGGAAAGGATCAGATTTATACATAGTAGTTCATTTTATCGCCCTTTCATTGGTTTGTTAGAAATTAGTCATACTGAATTTTGCAGGAAAGGATCAGGTTTATACATAGTAGTTCATCTTATCACCGTTCATTAATGGTTGAGGCCCAAATGAACTGATGTGATGATGTAACTTACATGCTGAGGATCTGATTTTTCTAGCAAAATTTTCATTGTTACTCTTCATCTGTCATTGCTAGAAAATCTTGGTAAAAATATAGCAGCAGTAGATGGAAGGGAACTAGTAATTTCTTATCCACTTCTACACATGATAATTTTGCGCGACTATTTGAGGCCTCAGGAGGGCCTGGCATAGGAGTAGGACTAGCCTGGTTACATAAGCTAAAGATATGATTGGACAGTAGGACCAACCATGCAACAATTTGTGCGGTCATTTCCACAAAATGGTCGGAAATTGACCGATGTCTGACTGTTATTTTGTACTCTGAATTAGTGCTTGCGTGCACGACGAGAATACACTATGTATTAGACAGTGCACCTCTGTGAACTTCCTATCATTACATACACAATACATGTACAAAACATGAACATACAAACAGAATTTCAAAAAATTGTATTTTACTAAGAAATATTGTACTGTCATATCAGTCGCAAAAAAACGTAATAAATACAGCAAAAATTTAATGGTTGGCAGCTCTGATTCATGCCATGCACAGGCACACTTCTCACATGTTGTTGCCAGCCCTGTGGTGATCGCATTACTCCAAACTCACGCCCATATAAATTTAAAAAAAAAGGTGGAAACGGACTGTTCACGTTATTCTGAAAATGGCATGTCAAGTACATGTAAATCGAGAGGTCCATGTAACATCACACAATGTTGTAAATCAGGCTGTTTCCAGTGCCTCTACAATGGAAAGCTCAGTACTCCAAGGATATATACTTATACTCCTTTTGTTTCTCATATTTATAACTGACACAAACAGGAATCATTTTTTGATATCATCATTTGCGGGTGATACTTGAATATGTAAGAAAATCTTATCAGTAGATTATGTGTAGAAATTACAAAGTGACATAACTAGAAGGTCTAGTTAGCCACTGAAAACTATGAAAACAACATACTTTTCGATGAGGATAGATTCTGACTCCTATTATATGCGGGGAGTGAAGAAATCAAAAGCATTTTAGAGTACAGTATGGACACATATACTCATATTATGAATGAACAATGTAAAAGACCTTGGATTAAATGTTTTACTTTATCTTAAGTAAACAAAACAAGGCAACAGTTGCCTCTTCAAAAATGATTGTAGGATGGATTTTGCATTACTTCAAGACAAGAAGAAGACCCATGTATTACTCTTCAAGTTGTCAGTACTCTTAGAAATAGAATACTGCTGTGTACTATCATCACTTACAAGGCAGCCCAAACTGCAGAGAAAGAAAGAGTTTTCATAGCCCTTATTGACATAATAGGAGCTGTATTAGTGACAATGACTGAAATCATTCTTTGGAGTGCAAACGCTTGGAAAATCCTTATTGGTATGTCATGCATGGAAGACAGCAAACTATTACCCCTGAAGTCAAAAGGTGCAAGAAGCACAAAAAGATGGAATACCTTGAACATCGAGGGTCTAAGGCTATTCAACATTTTGCCTGCAACCATCAGAAACACTGTTAGATGCAAAGTGGAGAAATCTTAGAAGGTCCTGGATAAGTATTTAAGAAGTGTATTTAATCAACCAGGCTGTAGTGGTTGTATGGGATTGTGGGTTACAGCATCCACTAGTTTGGTCAACCAGTGACTCAACCAGAAGCTAGGACTCAGCCCAAGCTGAGGGGGTAGAAGACCTCTGAAGACTATCCTAGGTGAAACACAGTCACCAGAAGTAAGTGAATGAATGAGGGTGGACTATCACTTGTGAGTTGCCTCACTTATACAACATAATGTCATACGTCTGGATGGTTTCTGTAAGATTGTGAGTCTTGTTAACAGTCATCTGCTAGCCTCATGTGTTTTATGATGGTTGATGGAAGGTGACGTGTTGTTTTAACTTTTAGCCAAGCTATTGCTCTTTCAGATACTCATAGGGCTCTGCCTTTGGTAGAGAAATGATTTTTCATTTTTGAAAACCATTTTTTTGCTTACATGGAGACTTTGCTAATAAGATTCTAAGGGCTGATTAAATCTTTTGTTAAGTGTAACCAAGTCAGCCCATATATAAGGCCAAATGGTATAGAAATAGAGGGCAGGTTTCTTGAAGCAATTACTAAAGTCTGATACATTCTGCATTGACAATCTGATAAGTAAAGCATGTGCCAGGAAATTGCACTGAATATTTTATTGTGAGTAAAGAATGAGGAGTTCCTGAACAAGAATATATAAGAAAAAGCAAAAGGATGAAACAAAGACATGTAGGGGTAAGGGGGAACAAGTGGAAAAAGTAACATGGAGACCATTAGTACAATATTTGAAAACTAGTATGTAGGTAGACCAGGATATTCATAAATTGATCCTTTCCTTCTCATTTGTGGTACTGGACCATATTTGTCAAAGACCAAAGACAGCTGTCCAGTACTTTTACGTTTGATATAATTTTCGTTACCCTTCTCGTCACAACATTCAATTCATTTCGCATTATAATTCAGTTATTAACTAAAGTGCCACGGAATTCTCGGTGCAAAAAAGAGTGGAAATTCAATGGCGTAATGTTGTGTACACTACATCTTCATTTTGATCAAGTTTCTAATGTTCGTAATGTTGCTTCATACTCCAACTTTTCGTGAAGAAGATTACTTAAGACTTAAGTGTTCATCTGTGTTTGAAAACTTCATGTGAACAGTGAATTCTCGTGGGGGTAAAAAATATCTTTTTTCTTCTTTTTGATGCAAAGAAATAGATACTCTTTACTTGAGTTACTGTACTTCCGTACTGTTTGTTATTTTGAATAACATTAAAGTTTCGGGTAAATATCTTTTATTGGAATAATTCCTTATCAATTGATTTTCCATGCTATTTTTTTCTGTGGTCTTAGGGGCGATTACAGGGTATTTTCATTTACTGTGCTTGCTTTTTTTTTAGCTC
>JAUUEC010197417.1:0-10650 GCA_032361885.1 Panulirus marginatus
ACCCCATCCATAAATAAATTAAACAACCAAGGGGACATGACACACCCCTGACGCAGGCCGACCTTCACTGGGAACCAGTGTATATATATATATATATTCTAGTAACTAATAGCCCTAAGAACCCTTCAACAAGGCCTGTGCAGCTTTAAGGTTGTGCTACAATCTGTAGTAGGGAGATAATGGACTCTTTTAGATTAAGAAGTTCAGTAATGGGACTGTATTACTTTTCATCCACTGATGATGATTCTGCCTCCCTAAAGTTGACTTTTCTCACTAGCGGCATAATCTCATGCAGGCAGAATCCAGTAACACCTATACATGTATCTAAATGTAGGAGAAAACTATATTATCTCGCAATGTTAGGGTATATAATTGATAAAACAAAGTATAATTCTATGGAGCTAATCTAATTGAACTGAACATACCAAAGGCTTAGGTTTCAGCAACTTGTCTATGCTATAAATAAAACTGAAAGTTAGTGCAGTCACACCCATGAAGCAGTTGGTGGAAAAAACAGAGTGATCTAGGCTAACTAAGTCATTCATGTGCAGTTTTACTATCACTCATGAAATTACCATCAAAGTACAATGCACAAATCATAATAATGATGGTAACCTCACATCTGTGAATTATCTCTGGTCATATTAGAGGGTGGGTGATCCATAATGAAGGACAAGTCGAATTCCATGCATTCCTTGGACACCAATCTGGGTTAATGTGCGTGGCGATCAAGTTTCACTTTCAATCAGTGAATCTTCTCGGTAGAAGATTTCAGTGTGTAGAAATTCATTCAGTGCTGTTTGGTTTCATTCCTTGGGTATCCACTTTATGCAGTTCCAGTCTGTGAGGATGATTCACATTGTGTGGTCTCACAGCGAGTGATTCCATTCTATGTTTGTTACCTCAGTGTTGAGCTTTGATTTTTGTTACCTGCCTGACCCATCCTGTAGATCGGAATTAAAGAAGAAAGCTGTCATTACAGATTGTGAGGTGTACGTCGCACAGAGTACCTGTTTATCCAAAACCTCACTATATACTGAATTTATGTTGAACACGAAATTAATGAATTTTTTGCATTTGATTTCAAGAATTCTGGCACTAAGTATATAACAGATCATATTATCTATATAATTATAAATCATTTCAGTAGATATTAATGTAATATAGCTATTTTAAATATTCATCAAACATGTACACTTCCCCTTACATCCTTGCACTCTATCGTTATCCATTTCTATATATAAATATGCTTTTAACTTTTCCTCTTTACACTGTTTTCCCTCACAGTACATTTTTACATTAATTCCTTTCTAAATGAAAGTTCCATATACCTATTCATCTCTTAAAATTAAATAAATCATTCAATTTGCAGTATAAGAATTTTCCATGAATATTTCCTGGTATCCTAAATGTTTTCTCTAGCTGCATTTCATTCCTGTTCAACCTCATTTTGTCCCACTTTCTAATAACTTTTATGATTTTCAATTCCTTATCACTGACGTGTTTGTAATCCATGTCCATAACAAAGATATCAATTTTCTGTCACTCTTTCCAGAAGTTCAGATGGTGAATGTTGACTCTGGGTCGTCAGATACCTAACCACATCCAGATGGCTGACTGGTTTCCCATCAAGGTCTGAATATTGCAGGTATGGAAGAAATGTACTAATAATTACATTAATGCTAAAGCTAATTTAATCTAAATATTAGTACTAATGATGATACTGTAGCTGTAATGCAACCCATTATAACAACTTCAGTGGCTGTTAACTACAAACACTATGTTCAAAACACACTCAAAATTCCTGTGAATAGGCAAGGGTTTTCTTAATACAGAGGAGTTGCCATAATTCATGAGTTAGGCACCAGAAACCTCAGAGAAATATGAAATCACAAATTCTAGATTAATTGATTTAAATGGAAGTAATTAATTAGGTTCAGAAATCCAAAATTTGCATAAACTGTTCCAAAACTGCTTTAATAAACAGTATAAACACAATAAAGGAAAAAATGGATGATCCTTCAGTATACTTGATGTGACTGGAGTGCAGTGAATCTGGTGATAAAATCACTGGTAGTTCAGTCCTTCATTTTCCCCTCCAGCATACGATCATATGTTTCATGAGAGAATTTATCAAACATTTTGTCTATGATATCCAAGTCTCTGTAATGCATCATCATTACCAAACCATATTTTTCATTAACAGATTTTTTTCCCAAATTTCCTTGAATTTGGTTATGGAAAATACCAAATGTAAACCTTGGGCTGAGAATGCTGTGAGAATCCCCTCTGGCACGCTGACCTATATATTCATACACTGCGGCTGCTACTGTTCAGCCACAAATTATGCAACTTTGGCTGCAAAATTTCATATATTATAGTAAAGGTACCTACAAATCTGTAAATGCAAATCTAAATTTCACAAATTATTGCAACTCCACTGTACCTTATACCCTTTTCAGGTTCCTGGTTTCTATTTAACATTTTTCTATGCTGTCTATCAGATTGATGAGAGCACATCTTGGTGTCTTACTGTAGAGAAAAAAAAAATGCACAAGTATATTCATATATTAGCTATTGTATAGTTGTATAGTACAGTTTCCCCCATACATGTTCTTGAAAAAATACTTATACACAATCTTGTACTATAAAGTTTAAAAAACTATGTGTGGAAATAGCAAGCAATGGTTCTAAAGTGCAATCATTTACTAGTGTCTGGTGGCATCTACCAAGGCAGGCAGTTTGTTGAACATTTTGCAAGACAACACGGTTTCAAAGAAAGAAGGTTGTACATAACCAATCACGTACACTTCAATAACAACTGAGCTCCATCCTAGATTAAAGGAAGGGATGGTTAGACTGAGTGTCCTTGGAATGCCAAAAAGCCTTTGACACTATTCTCCACCACAAGCTGATAGAGAAAGTTGAGCTACAGGCAGTAATATGGGTGGACTTTTTCACTGAAGAAAAATCACACATGGCATGATGCAAGGCTTGGTCTCGTGCTCAATGCTATTCTTGGTGTATGTAAATGATTTTCCTATCATCCAACAACACAGTCAACCTGTTTTAAGAAATTCAACTGCAAATGCCAACCACTCTCATCTTTTGTCATTCTACACTCAATCTCTCTTGGTATCTCTTTGCACAAGCCCCTTTTCCAAGCCCAACTACTTTCACCATTCTTTTCACCCAAATCATTTCCTAGTTTTTCAAACACTATCTAAACTTTCACCCATGCCTCCATCAGGTAATGGTAAGACATCCTACCAGCTGCACCTCTCAGGATATTCACATCCAAGTGTCTTATTTTCTCACCTGTAAATTAGTACGTAATCCAATAAAGCCCACTTATCATCTATACCTTTTTAAACCAGGTGCAGTAGTCCAAATCACCAGTCCTTTTTCAGCACATATTTCTTCAAGATGTTGATCATTTCCATTCATGTCAATGATTACCCCATGCCTCTAGTTATACCCTCAACTGCCACATTACTTACTTTCACCTTCAGATCACTCATCACTGACATCCAATCTTTTGCAGCAAAACTGCTTACACACTCTTTCAGCTGTTGCCAATACACTGGCTTCTCTTCGTCATCCTTTTTTGTGGCTGAGTGCATAACCACAAAAAAATCGCCCACTTCTCGTAACCCACTTTCATCTTAACCAACATCAGTCTGGAGCTCACTTCCTTAAACCCCTTCAAACATTCTCACTTCCTCATTTCTCACCATCACTTTACCCCTAGCACATTCCAAACCATTCTTCCCTATTACCCTTGAGCTTTGTTTCATTCAGAGATAGAACATCCACATTCCTTTCCTCACAAAACATACTACCTATCCATCCTTTCTCCTTATCTTGTTTACATCCAGACACCCCAGCATGAGCCTTTGAGAAGGCCATTCTTACAATCAATTGCTGAATAGGATTAACTTTTGGCTGCATAACATTTAAGGCTGTGATTACAGCACTGAAAATTTCTCCATCAAGATGAGAATCATTAAGATAAATACTCGGTGATTTCTCTTTTGAAATGTGTTGTATCTGACATTTTATTGTGTGGAAAGGAACCACAAGTTATAAGTTTTGTACAGTATAAGATAACTGTACTGTAATATAAGACTCTGTTTTGGTAGCGAGGCATACAGATACACATGTAAGGTAATTCATAAGCATCCAGTTAAAATGAAGCTGAGTCATTCAGAGCAAGTTAAAAGCTAGCCACAGTATAGCTGTACTTGTATGTGTGAGATCATTTTATGATAGTCAGTGATCATTATGGTGGAGGATACTATGTAATAACAGAGCTTTTAAAAACGGCAAAGAACAGCCAAGTGTTCATGGAACAAATTTCACTCTGTAGCTCTTCCTGTGGGGTAGTAAAAAGTCCCATTTTGCAAATCCACACAAACTCTGTAAAACAGACTGTTACCACTTCATTATCTTAATGACTTTTTTTACATTGGAGACTCAAGTCATGGAAAAAAGTCCATGTCAAGGCAGGACTGTAAATGAAATATAAAGAGGTTACTGAAAGGGAAAAAGAAAAGCCAAGGAAGAAGCATTTACAAATTTTGGTGGAAGTGAAAAATCTATCTTTTACAAAGTGACAAGTTGTTATTGGGAAAGACATGAAAGGGTAAAAAGTATGAAAGCTTTGAAGTGTACGAAAAGAAACAGTTATCAAAATGGCCCACTCTTGAGATGCCAATGGCCACACAGTAATCATACGATACAGCAACTTGCCAAGTACTGTATGGACCAGTTAATGGTGGTGGAAGCATACCATACACTGGAACAAGAGATACTGATGTTAGCGACTGAGGAAGGGTATAGGGTAAGTAGTAGCTGATCATACTGCTGACAGCATTTGTAGTTAACAACCACTGAAAAGTCATAAGAAGGTTATGATACCACTTGAAGTGATGAATTCAATTGTGTAACACTAAATTCAATCTAACCGTTCATGCTCATAATGAATTCTGGCACCTCAGAGGTTTTAGCTTGATATTTGGGCTCAGAAAAACAAACCCCTTCCCCACATTATACTTTTCCCAGTGTTCACCCCTTTTTCATTTACACTCACATACACCTTTGCATGAACATCTACCTGTTGATATCAGCATCATCACTTGATCGATTAAGAGCCCAGCGAAGAGCCCGTCTGTCTTGAACATGTTGATGCAACTGATGAGTCTGTTGGACTCATGTGTATTAAACAGGTTAAAGATATGCAGATATGCTGATCATAGGTAGGTCAGTGTAATGTATTGTCACTGGCCTTTACTACAATTAGATGTCTACTTCAGTATTATTTTGTACTTCTATTAGTATTAAGCGAACATTCATATTCACAGAGCAACACGTAAGGTTTTCTAACTCGGACCATTCTCTTAATTTGCCAACTGTTATGCATCTATATCAACAAAGTTATTCTTTACAATATGCTATATCATATATGAATTTATGCTAACAAGCTTTGCTGATTACTTAACTAATATTTGTACAAACTTCCTGCCTTCTTTTCAAAAAATGTAAATGTTATATTTTCACATCCTAGTGACTTTGTTAGCTTTAACGTTGTACTTTGTGTCACTTCTCCTATAAGTCATAAAACCTTATATAATTTTCAAAATATGGGAATGTAATACTTTCACATCCTTGCTACCTTTTCATTGCTAATGTCATACTTTCTACCACTTCCTCTAAGAATCATAAAACCCTATTTTACTCTCTTTTTGAAACAATGTTCTTTTATCAAGAATATTTTTCATGATATAAACCTCCATGGTGTAGAGGGTAGCGTTCCTGATGGTGATGTATTCACGGGCTGCCCAGGGTCAAGCTAATAAGTATGAATCGTGTTTCAGTAATTGTTTCACAGTCAATCCATCTGTTCATTCACTCATACGGGATGGTTGATAAAATAGGTACCTGGCTGAGGCTAGGGTATATATATAAATAGCTTTAATGAGAAGGCCTTGATTAGGGCTTTAGTTGCCCCTGCTGCCTCAGCTAATATAGAGAAAAAATTAACAACAGGAAAATAATGTACAAGATGCCACTGTAAGGAATCTTACATAGATTTTTTATCAAAATTTCTTTAAAATGTCATATAATCTTTAAGATTATCGCATTTGAGCCATATTTTATTTTTCTAATGAAAATCATATGGAGGGTAACAGAAAAATATACATCAATTCTAAACTGGTAATGTTGGCACAGTTTATAATATGCTTTGAATTCTTTAGAGGAATGTATCTGGGAGAAAATTCATTGTTTATATGTAAAATTTTTATATCAAATCCTCAATTTTTGCTCCCTCAGTCTGTTTAGACAGACAAAAGTAACACCTATCGTCCATTATATTAAAGTACTCCTTGATCTTGGAATCTTTAGGTCCACCTGAACCCTCCGTCAAGTTCTAAGCTCATGATTAAGCCATCACTACTTTTTCCTTTGTTCCTGTCTACCCTTACTTTCCTTTGTTCAGTCTAGATGCATCTGAATATAAAACACATCAGGATAGAAGAACATTTCACTAATCAAATATGACCCGATACTTTGGACTCCTTTCGAAGTCCCAACAGTGATCCAGTTAAGAGGTCTTCTGTAAGTCTTTAATTCTACTTCTTTGCTAGGAAGATAACCAACCCTTTCTTTTGGAGAATACAGCTGCTCCAGCCTGCATTCAGTGTCATTTCTCACTTCATTTATGTTCTGCACTGGATATCAGAGAAAGTATCTCATGTTCCTTGCATATTCCAATGAGTTAGTGCCACATCTTTTGGCTGACTGATTATTCAGATCATGTATTATTCCTGTGAATTGATGACAAAATCTTCAGTTTTCCAATCTTTCTTATTCCTTTGGATTTAGTTCGAGGGTGATCTATTAGAAGCCTTGAAAAATTGCCGTATTCCTTTATGATCTATACTTTTCACAACTTGTGAAAGACAACTGGTTCATTATTTGTCTAATTACACAAGAATAGAAACATTAGTACTGTAACTGCAATTTTCCCTGCATGAGGCTATGTAAAAGAAGTCATTCTGCCCATCTTTGAGCTGCTACACTTCTACCACAGACCATTCATCCATATGGGAGAACTCATGATTCTAGTCAGTGATAATTTAAAGAAATTTTTTTAACATATTTGTCTTTTTCTCAGTGAAAGAAATCAGATTATATAGTTCAGTATGAATGTTATAAGTATATATGATTTAAGAGATGACCTTTAGTCTCAACTACAATGAGGTTACAAAGCTGTTGATAAAGAAAGCATGAAGAGGTAGTCCATGTCAAAAATCCAGCAGAATCACTGAAACATCGAGTTAAGGGAATCTTTGAAATGTTGTGTATCCAGTGATGCAAATATTCTATCCATATGAAATCTGAAAAGAAAATCAGTGCTGACAAATACTGGCTTTTTATGTGCTTTTCAACATTCACTTTACTAAACTGATATATACCCTGAAGTAATAAGACAGTGGTTCTTGAAGATATTAATGAACCTTGATATGGACAAGAATGAGTTTAGGAACTTAGCCTATTAACGAAAGCTACAGCATCTGATTCCAACATTGAAAATTTTCTCCTGCAAATCATCAATAGCCAAACATTGTCATATACTTGTAATGAAATACAGACTACTCTGACAAACTAAGCACAGAAAAAGAAGTTATGACCAGCAGTTTTTTTTTTCCAGTTCTGAGGAGACAAGTGTTTCCTTCATGGATTACACATCATAATATTTCACTGTCTGAGGAGCTGTTATGTACAATTCTCAGAACAAGAATGGTTGACTTTCATGAGCTAATGCAGTATGTCTCTCTCGATATATATCTTGAATATCTCGTGTCAACACGCATCAAGAACAATCACAAGATACAGCAGTTAGTGATTATCATAATCTGCGGCTGACATAAAACTGATTAGTGACAAAAAAAAATAGTAACCTTTGGCCTTTAAAGAAAGCTTACAATGGTGGTCAGAAATATGTCATCAGCATTAGGTGTGGAACGTCAAACAACATCTTTTAAAGGCACATTTCATCAGCACCGGCCTAAACACTGAAAAAAAAAGAAAAAAAAAAACTTTTGGGTAGCCTTTCACCAATAATTTTTAGTAGAGCCAACATATACATGCATAGTGTGCAGTAAGTAAAAGATATTGTTGCGCCTGATTTCAAGACTGACGGCAGAGGAATGCCATGGAGTGAAAAACTGTCCTTACAGTGACCTCTGACCCCAACAGAATAGCAGATATGGTTCAGATCACAAATTTATCAAATGCATTGTACGGGGCTTGTGGGAAAGCATTTGCATGCAGAGTTTCATCTGAGTTTATGGAGAACAGCATCTGAAAATATACAAGTTTGACCTTTGTCCCCATACAATTGTCTTGCTGCAGTAAACCAAAGGGTATGCCTACCATGTTTCAAGTTAGCCAGTCCCATATCAAAGAAAAGGTGCAAAACTTTGACAGTTTGCGAAAAGAACATATATATAATGGAGACTGTTTCCCTCCATAAGGAGGGAAACATAACAACTGGGGTGTAATGGCAAAAGTGTTGCTTTCACAAACAGCAAAACTTCATTTTCAACAAACTTAAATCATGAACATGGTGCTGAAATGTAGGACTTTAGTTTTCCACAAGTGTGGCATAAATACATGAAAGAATTTAGATATATGAAAGACATATATTGTGAAATAAAAGTATGTAGACATTCTTTCAGAAGCACTTCAACCAAAACAAAAAAACAAAGTCCAGCATTCACATCAGTCATGCAACATACAAAAATTTTACTTTGATCTGACAAAGGTGCATGTATGTGAAAGTGTTACGATCAATTTTGAAAAGAAAAAAATGGAATGCCATTGGCAAGATGAAGATATAAATTGAAAAGTAATAAGGGGTTTTCATGATTTATTTATTTGACATAATCAGACATCTTTCATCGTGACTTTTCTTCAGCTACATATAATTCTTTAACAGTCCCTGTTTGTATAGTGCAGATTGAGTGTCTAACAGCTGTGTGGCTCAATCACCACTAATTTCAGTTTATGCTGAATGTGCTTAATTAAGTAAACAAGGGTTCCACAATGTAATACTTTCTAAAAGCTTTTCACACCATACTAAGTTAGTTGTTTCATGAAGTGAGACTAGCCTCTTCACTCGTATGTCTGTACTCTTACATGCAAAACTCCTGCGGTATATCTAATCAATAAAAACATTTCAAAGTGCCTTACCTGAAATACAGCATGCCCTAAACAATTTACCAATTACATCTGTCTTCTTTCACCAGTAACTACACTACTATAGATTTTCTTGACCATCTTTTCATGTGCCTGGGTGGTTCAATTTTAAAGGCTTTCCAGTAGAAAAATATAGATCAACATGGCAGACAAAAACAAAAGACATGGCAGACAAGGCCATGGCGAATATGTATATAAAAAAAATATTACATTATTGTACTTGATCGCTGCTTCCCGCATTAGCGAGGTAGCGCCAGGAAACAGACGAAGAAAGATCCATTCACTCACATAAACACATATATACATACATGCACATATATGCACAATACATACATATACATACCAACATATACATATATACATACATATACATACACATGTATATACACATATACACATGTACATATTCATACTTGCTCGCCCCCATCCTTTCCTGACGCTACCCCGCCCCACAGGAGATAGCATCGCCACCCCCTGCGTCAGCGAGGTAGCGCCAGGAAACACGAAAAAAAGGCCACATTCACTGGTACTCAGTCTCTAGCTGTCATGTGTAATGCACCGAAACCACAACTCCCTATCCACAAATATTGCCTAATATGTACAACTTGATAGTAATTTAGAATGAAATTTAACAGGGCTTCCAAATCTATCAAATGTCGCGTCAAAACAGACAGACTCCATGAACTTGGTGTGGTATGTATTAAGCTAGGCTGGCAAAGTCTGCGGGCTTGCGTTGCCGTATCTCCTCCACCCGCGCGTCAATGGCGTGCCACCTTGGACCGTCTCAACCCTCGTTCAAGGTTGAGGAGATTGGTCAGTCACCTCAGCTTAACTAAAGACTAAGACGAAACTTGTGTATCTTTATAAGTTATACTGATCGAACACACGCAGGGTGTGTGTGTGTGTGTGTGTGTCCATACACACATAAGGAGCAAAGACATGACACTTATATACAAGGTTAAGAGATGGATCGACACGAAAGTAGAACTCTCTCCCCGTAGAGACAAACAGTACACGCTTGATGAGGTAGTTAGTCTGCCTGACCATACAACTAACCCTGCAGTGAAGGCGGTAAACAGTGTTCGGATGCAACAGGAATTCCTTTAGCCATACACATTTCACTGCATGTTATACCAGCGTTCGACTAACCGTTAACACAAGTAATTTGCGGATTAGTTTGAATCCCTCTATTCAGTGACTCTTCTTGGGTTACCCGTCTAATAAACGCTTTAAAGTTCTGTATAAGAAAACGTTAAAAAAACAATTTCTTTGAACTTGGTACTCCAGTGTGTGGAGCGCTCAGCTCTACTCTCTTCAAAGTATTGATAAATGAATTTACAATAACCGTTATGGATACGGAAATTAGTGGTACAGACGATATCTATA
>JAUUEC010198520.1:0-16242 GCA_032361885.1 Panulirus marginatus
CGCTCGACTCCTTTTTCTGTTTCCTGTTTTAGAAATTGAAATACAAAAAGAAAAGGGTTTCCAGCCCCCTGCTCCCACCCCTTTTATTCGCCGTCTACAACATGTGGTGGAATACGTAGGAATTACTCTTTCTCCCCTTATTCAAAAATATCTCAAACCCTAATCAGTCCTCACATTTCATCTATCCATGTCTTCCACAGATGATCTCTTTACACTCTCATTTATACTACTACTGTTTATATATTGACCAACTTATTACCCACAATAAGCTCTACATTTCTATATCATTCCATGTGTTTTCTTTTCTAATAAATTCTCCGCACCATATAACCTTCTCACATCCTCATTCTTTACTGAGTGTATTCTCTGAGTTCCAAATAAACCCATCTCTTGCTTTATGTGGGGTTATGTTTTGCGAAAACCTTGCTCAAAGAGAAATCACATAGAGCAAACAAATAAATTTTCAGCCAAAACATGCTGTCTAACAAGAAGTGCTCACAAAGGAAGAAATGTACAGTCAATATTTGATATCTAACAGGCTGAGTAACCTTTCCAGAAGGAATACAGGTGCTATTGAAGCTGAATTAATGATATAAAGAAAATTTATGAGGATATGACTGAAATAGTGAAGCGGACAGCAGTGAGCAAGGGAAAAGTACGGAGGTTGGTGTTAGTACAAACGAATGTGCAGTATCTGCAGTGAACGAGGTGTCATGAAAAGGTTAAACAACATGGATGACTTGATATTTTAAGAATAACTTCGGCATTATTCCAAAGATACAAACTAACAACAGGATTAAAATTTTTTTATGCTTCTTGTCCATCTTATTATGTGCAATTTCTGACTTGCCTAATCAGAACAACAATCTTATTAGGAAAAGTGATTTGCTCTTTTACATATATGATTACTAATATTTTCTGAAAACTCTATGAAAACAAACTTTATTGGTTAATTATAAACTGCAATCTAAAAAATTAGTTTGTCAAAAATTCTTAAACTTGAGATATTCTTTCTGGTTAAAGGGATCTTTCAGTCACTTTCAGACTTCCATTACCAACTAGATCATTCATGTCATTTTCACATCACTTTCTTTGAACAAGCAGGTGGCAACTGATTCATCTGTCAGACAGATGAAAGGACTGCAGAATTCTTAAGGCTTTTACCTAAAATTAATAAAATTACATGCTACTAGTCCTTTATCAATGAACAAAACTCTACTATGTCTGTCTAAAGATGGACAGATGCCAGAGTACTTAAAGATTCTGCACTGTAAACAAACCATATACCCATAGGAAGTGAATCATTTAATTTTGGCAACCATGGGAAGATTAACAACAAAAACATAGCTATGAGATAATATCTTTACACAAACATACATACAAAAATTACATTACTACTATAGACATACTGGGGTAAGGCCATCTTTCAATGCAGGTCTGTTAATTAGGAGAAACCACAGGAAAAAGGAAGCTACTGCAAAAGCTGCTGGAGCGATCAACAGTCTTATGTAGTCTCTCCTGCGAACTCCAACCATCTTGCCTAGAAAGAGAAATATCATAGTGTCATCTTAGAAACAAGTTTTACAAAAACTTAGACATACCATAATTACTTACATCCCATACGATTTCCTCTACCACTTTGGTGGTTAGGAAGCTGGTTGACTGGCAGTAAAAAAAAGTATTGATTAATGATCAAGCCTCAGAATGGTTAAATGTAACAAGTGGTGTGTAACAAGGATCAGTCTTAAGACCAGATATCTCTCTCATACACACAATTCAAAGATAATAATAATGGATTGCATTGTTAAGTATCGAAATTTGTAGACAACATTAAATTGGCAAATAAATCTACAACAGAAATTCAACATCTGCAGCTTCAAACTGGCATAGAAAAAGTGTTGGACTGGGCTCATAAGGTAGTAAGTGAACCTGATTATCAAAAAATGTAAAGTTTTACATATCAGTTTATAAATATGAAAAGGTATGCTAAAATAAGAATTCTGCTGAACTACAAAAGATAAACAAGGAAAAAGCCTTGGGTGTTATAATCTCTGATGATCTAAAGCAAAACCGCTGCAAAATAGGTGAACAAAATTCTTGAATTTATAAGTAGGGCTATCAAATATAAGTACAAAGAAATTATCCTAACTTTTTACAAATTACTGATGCATCCCTTGCTTAAATACTAGACAGAATGTAGAAGGTGCAGATGCAAGCTACCAACACATATGGAGAACCTTCATCCAAGACCATGTGTCTTATATAGGTCAAGACACTTTGGTCATTTCCATATGTCATTTCTATCTTTCAATATACTTTTGAACATGTAATTTAGTTCCAAGCATATGTTTACAATGCACTCTACAAATCTTTCCTCTGAACCCCTTAGTCTGAGCTGTTCTTTCACCAACAATTTACTTCTAATGAATTTATGGAAAAGTTCTGTATTTTCTTCGATCTTTACAATATTCTTTTTGAAGTTTCTCTGCTCCTCATCCCTTGCTCTGCTAAGCTCATTCTTTGTACTCATATACCTTTCATATGATGGTTGGCCAATGTGCATCTTGTAACTCCTTCCTAATACATCCAAAAGCTCTTTTGCTTTCTGGCATCTTTTACTGACTCATGTCTCTCTCTCTTCTATCATTCCCTCACTGTTTAAAGCCAAAAAGTAAGTTCACAGAACATTCAATAATAGTTGTCAACTTCTTGGCTACAGAATTCTCCATTTCCTAATTCGTATTCTCAAAGAAATTTTTCAGCTATAAGTAATTTCCACAGAAAAGGACCAGTGTACATACAACATAGAAATAGCTTTGGAATATGAATGTTTTTTGCTATGGTAGTGTAGCATGTGGAAAATAGAATACAATTGGCAGAGTACAATTTAGAGCATTTTATTGTTTTATCCTACGACAACAATGAGGAGGGCTATGGTGATCAGGAAAAAGAGCTTAAAAAGTAAAGTTGGTGAAACATGTCTGGGAATCATGACAAACTATGACAACTTTGTCCAACATACAACAAAAAGAATTTATTTTGTTTCAAAAATATGCGTATTTTATTTTATGGTCTTGTACTTACAGCCAGTTTTTGAATGTTATATGTAACTACTTATTTGTACTGTAAAGGTAAGGAGTTTCATATTTGTGGGGCTCAATCCCTTGAACATTTTCTATTCTCAGGCAACTTTTTAAACTTCTGTATGCTGTTTGAATTTACTGTTTCCTCAATTCAATGTATACAATTCATCCACCATTCTTATATCATAAAAGTACTTCTTTCCCTCTTTTTAATGTTCATGTACACACAACTGTGTTCCAGCACTCAAACATAATCTGTATTTTCCCTGACCTTCATAGTCTTCCTAAATTTGCATAGCCAGGGTGCCATGGCTCCCCCAATCACTTATTATTCCTTATTTAAAGTCACAGTGCTTTGTGTAAATAATAAATGAACTAAGCTGCACAAATGATGTGGGAAACAGCAATCAAGAATGAAAAAAAATATTGTAAAACTCACCTTCAGTTAATATGTGGCTATCTACTTATGTATTTCATTGTAACTGTGAAGCATCGGAGTTCATCAGTTATGGGGACTCTTTTGCCATAACCACCCCCTTAAGGGAGGTCCCAGAGGGAATGGAAGTCAGAGATATAGATAGACATATAGATGGAACTGTTTGCTCTTCATATTTTTCAGCCATGGGCATCCCCTCTCCTAGTTTTCAAATAAAAAATAAGCTCTGCCCCACTCATCTTTTCTCCAAACACTATACCACCAGTGCAAAATAAAATCATTCAACTTCCAAAGCTATTTCAGTGGTTTACCTATAGTGGACCTTTACTGTTTCCATAATCATGTATCTTCTGAGTTTGGTTTGCACTCTGATCTTCCTATATTTTCCTTAATCATGTAATTACACTTAGTTAATACATCATCACTTTCACCAACTGGTGTATCATAGGTATCATATATCAATCTTTCAATTTCCACATTATTATGTTTAAAATGACACAATATTCATGATACAAAGGAATTCAAACAACAACAGACCATCGCGTCCTTTTGAAGCTGTTTGTGATAGCGGAAGATATCAGAAACTCACGGAATAGAGTGGTAAAAGTTTGAAGGCATACATTAATTTAAAGAGAATAACCTGCTATTTGTCATTTTGATTATGGAAGCACAAATACAAAAAGTCGAGGACTTAAATCAATTTTTTTGCTTTTTTTCATGTTGAAGGCTCCAGACATGGACAGAATTCCACATCAAGGCCAGGCCTTAACTGAAATATTGAGGGAACTATGAAAGGGAAAAAGAAAAGACAAGGGAAAGTATTTAAGAATTTTGGAGGAAGTAAAAAACCTATTTTATAAATGTGCCAGGTTATAGTTATTGGGAAAGACATGAGAAGGTAGAAAGTTCCAAAAATTCGACATGTACGGAAAGAAGCAGTTATCAAAACAGTCCATCCTTGAGTTGCCTATGGCCACACTGTAATCATATGACACAGCAGCTTGCCAAGTATTGTGTGGTTAAGCTAGTGATGGAGGAACACAAGCAGCCAGCTCTCGGGAGCAAAAACTAAAGTAATACCTATAGAAGAGGGAAAGTGAACCAACATTGCAGCGTAGTGCATGAGGGCCAAGTTTGGAAGTTAGCCTGGAACAGATTATAAGTAGGAGCACTTTCAACTCAATTCTGTCAAGTAAGGATGCAGAGCTAGAACCACCCCATACGTGAGAGCAGTACTCCATACAAGGACAAATCAATCCTTTGTATAAATGGAGCAATTGCTCAGAAGAAAAGAAATTTCAACATCTAAACAGGACACCCAGTTTCTTAGTTGCAGACTTAGCTATTCCCGTAATGTGGGGTTTCAAAGTAGGAGTATATGTTAAAGTAATACCAAGTGTGTTCATTGAGTCAAGAGGTGGTATTACAAAACCATCAAAGCAGATATGAGTGTTTGGAGGAGTTTTCGATAGAGGAAATATTTATCATGTTCATTCTTAAATGTAAATATGGTACTGCTTTCAACAACTCTAACAGGCAAATTGTTCCATATGTTAGCAATCCTGTTGAAGAAAAAGTATTTCACTTCATTCAAGGTAAATTGTTTGCCCATGAATTTGTATCCTTTACTAAGAGTAAAATCAGATGAATCAAGTCTTAGGTACTTTGGCAGATCATGACTATCAAAGCCTTTGATAATTTTGAAAGACTGTATTATATCACCTCCCAGCCTTCTCTTTTCTAAGCAAAATATTTTCAAGTAATATAATCTCATCCTGTAGGATGTGTTTCTCAGTCCAGGAATCATCTTGGTTGCTCGATGCTGTACCCTTTCCATTCTAAGTCTTTTTTTAAGTAGAGTGACCAAAACTGAACACAATATTCAAGATGCGGATGAACCAATGAATTGTAAAGAGTAAGAAGGATTTCGCTGGATTTAAATTCAAAGGCTCAGTCAATGAAACCAAGAATTTTGTTTGCTCTTTTCACTGCTTCTGTGCATTGCTTACTTGGTTTTAGGTCACCTGAGGTTATTATTATTACATCCAAGTCTTTTTTCTCATTTACCTTTTGCAGTTCAACAGAATTCATACTGTAGCTAGCTTTTTCATTTTTTCTACAAATATATAAAACTTTGCACTTATCAATATATAAATTCATTTGCCACTTATGACCCCAGTTCATCAGTGGCTATGTCTATGTTTCAAGCACTGTAATTCTCATGTTCTCAGTGACATTGTTACTGGAAATTTTCCTCAATACATTCTAAGAACTTGTGTCTCCATGATTCCCATCCTGATAACAGTCAATTTCTCCCGCTCTATTTCTTTATATCTGATCTTGATGAGAATTTTAACATCTTTAAGGAATGCATGTCACATTGCCTCCTGCACTACTTGTTTTGGTCTATTATTTGTTCTGGTTCACCGCAGTTCTTTGTAGGGCTTCAAACTATCAATACCACAATACAAGACTTCCCTATTGTTATTCCTCCCATTATATACTGCCTGAATGCGCCATTCAGAATTCTTGAAACCTAATATACGGACTGAATGTTTTACCCCTTCTACAATGTATCAAAAATCTGCTTCAAACAGGGCAGGCAGGTAACCAAAATATTTTTTGTGATGGCTCAAGGAATAGTGTGAATGAAAGGAAACACTGAAATTGTGAAATATGTATGGGTATGTGTATATGTAGCTGTGAATATGAATACTGTGTGAGCTAAGGATGAAATGAAGCATTTCTGGAGAAATTTGAATGTATAAATGGTTTTGAGATGGAGAGAAAGGTGGTTGTAAAGGGTGACATGAATGCAAAGGTGGGAAGTGATGACATTAGAAAGAGGGTAAATGGGGAGTGCATGAAGTAGATGAGAATGGAAGTTATCTTGTTGACGTCTGTACTGAGAGGGATTCATTCCTTGCAAACACATTTTTTCAGCACAAGATGATCCATAGGTAAACATGAATGCAAAATGATGGAAGAGAAGAGAAAAAGGGTTTGACTGACTATGTAGCAATGGATGAAAGTTTGAGAAAAGCTATGCTAAATGCTAGAGTTGTGGAAGGATTCTTTGACGACTCTGACAATTTCATAGTTCTTGTGAGGATGAGCATCAGGGAAAAGTGGAGGTATGGTGTAAGGATAAATGATGACGTAAAAGTGTTGGCAAGTGAGAAGATTAATTGGAAAGAATGCAATGTGTAGTATGAAAAGAGGGTGACTGAAAGTTTAGATGGAAGTGCAGTAAATATAGGAATGCAGTCATGTGTGAAAGTGCTGTTTTAGATGTTTGAAGAAAGACTTACAGGATGTAGAATTAACTGTTAGATACAGGGTCATGAGATATAGGAATAAAAAGGGAAATGCATGATGCAAAGATTAGATTAGAAATGCTGCAGAAAAGTAGAAAAGGGCATATGGTAGATTGCTCAAAGGAATGTACTACTGGAAGTTTAGCAAAGGAGGAAGGGAGAATATGAGATCTATAAGTGGAATGTTAAGAAGCTGATACACGAAAGCAAAGAGTAGCTGAAGATTTTGGAAGAAAGCCGAGTGAAAAGTTTAGGGAAAATAAGAAATTGTCCTGGAAGGAGGTGAAAAAGGAAAGAGGTGGATGTAATAAAGAAAATGTTAGTGTGAAAAGTAAGGAAGGGGAGTTGCTGAATCAAAATAAGGAAGCGAAAGGAAAATGGAAAGGGTATTTTGAAGAACTGAAGAGTGTAGGAGAAGGTGAGGCAGCAATTGTTATACACACGGGTATGGAGGATGGAAGGAAAATGATATAAGCGCAAGGGTCTATAGCAAAAAGGAAGGTTAAAAGGGTGATAACGAGACTGAAGATAGGAAAGGCACCTGGTGTTAATGGGATTACAGAAGAAATGCTGAAGTATGGAGGAGAAAGTACAGTAGACTGGATACATTTGATATGTAATTCAGACTGGAAACAAAGGGTTGTGCCTGAGGATTGGGTGAAACCTACCTTTGCTCCTTTATTGAAATGAAAAGGGGCTGAGGATGTATGTAGCAAAAATTGGGGAATAAGTCTGTTAACTATATGATGAAAAGTGTATGCAACAGTGTTGATTGACTGAGTGATGGATGTGACTAAATGCAGCAAAAGTGAGGAGCAAGGGAGTTTTAGGAAAGGTATGGGATTGGTGGATCAAATTTTTGCATGAAAATGACTTTGGAAAGGTATCTAGCTAAAGGTAAGAAGTTGTATGCTACTTTTATGGATTTGGAGAAAGTGTATGAGAGAATCAAGAAAACTTTATGGAATGTGTAAAGAGTATATGGCACAACTATTGGATGGTGAGAAATCTTTCCATAGAGTGGCAAATGCATGTATAAGAATGGATAGAGAATTGAGTGAAAGTTTCGGTATACATATGGGTGTGAGGCACGGCTGTGTGATGTTACTGTGGCTTTTTACCATATCCTTGTATATGGGCGGAGTGATAAGAAATGTGAAAACAAAACTTGGGAAAAGGGATGTAGAGATGGAGCGTTATAGTGAGTAATGGTGGCTAATGATAAGCTTGTTTGCGGATGACACTGTATTGTATGCTGAGAGTGAAGAGGAGTTGCAGAGGGTTGTAAGTGCCTTTTATGATGTGTATAAGCATAACGATTAATGGTAAATGTCTGTAAAAGTAAAGTAATAGTGTTTGAAAAGAAACAGAGAGTAAAAGTATAGATTTTGGAAAACCCTATAGCGTGAAAGAAGACTGTACTAAACTATGTTATAGATATGGTGGGGAGAAAGACTGGAAGAGGTGAGGGAATTTAAGTATTTAGAAACTATCTTGGATAAGTTTGGTGATATGGAAGGAGAAATAAGGGAGAGAGCAGTAAAGGGTGGAAGAGTCAATGGGTTCCTTAACAGAATAATGAAGAGTAGAAGTGTAAGTATGGAAGTGAAGAAAGGATTAAGGGACAGCATAGTCCTCCCAATCTTGACCTATGCAGCTGAAACAAGAGTATAGGCTATGGAAATGAGCTATTTAATAGGAGTGTGTAGTGTCGCTGGACAGAATGAAGAAAGAAATACGGGATGTATGAGATGGTATGGCAGGGAATGCAAAGGGAATATTTTTTGGGGTGGTATAGGGAGTGAAATGTATTACTTTGAGGTGTCTTGGGCATGTGGAAAGAATGCAAGATGGGGAGTTTACACGGAGAGTGTTTTATTGTACATTTCAAGGGGTTGGTGTGAGCAGAAGACCACCTGTGACATGAGGAAATAGAATGGAAGAGTACTGGAGGGAGAGAAATGGTGGAAGAATGCATGGAATAGTGTAAGTGAGGGAGGCATGTAAGGACAGGGATAAGTGGGGACTCTTTTGCCATGGTCACCCCTTGATGGGAGTTCCTGGAGGGAATGGGTGTCAGAGATCTAGAAAGATAGAAAGACAGGCATGATTTTGTGTAGTTTTTGCAACCTTAAATGTCAAGGAGAGTCTTGGTAACCAGTTCTGGCTCTTAATTCCTCCAACCTATATATTGTAATTTCATGCAAATTCTTATATGTACATTTAAATAGGTCCTAAAGTAGGTCTTGGCATAGATCCTAAGGTCAGTTTGTCCTTAAATTAGGTACTATGTTAGGTTACTAGGTTAAGTCCTAAAATTAGGCAGAGTTCTAGGTTAAGTGCTCAGGTTCTATCTCAGTTTTGGGCAAGTCCAGTGTTATGTACTGAGGTCAAGTGTTAGGCTATAACCTGAACATAGTCCTAAGTTAAGTACTACATTAGGCTCTTATATTTGGTCCTAGCTTAGGTTAAATTTCATGAAAAAAACTAACACAGGACCTGACCTAAGCACTAACCTTGGAACCTAACCAAACCTGAAACATAATGCCTTAAACTAGGAACTAATCTATGACCTAAGAACCTAACCTTGAATGTAATCTAAACATGCATCACATGATCTCAGGCCCTATTATTTCCAAGACCTGAGATATTATGGACCAGTACCAAAGACACTCCAAAAAACAATACGACAAAAAGCAGAAGTATTCTATTACAAGCCAAAATGTACCAGAGTAACAGTATATACCAATCAAATTGCCATAGTTGCTTTCGAATGAGCTGATATGACAATGATATAAAAAAAGATTTGTAGCCATTAAATAAAAAAATAAATATTCATCCTTCTTTCACCAAATTGGTCTCCTAAATACCAACATACCTTATATTTTCATTTTCTGTTTCTGATGAATTGAAAGAACATAATAGAATAATGGAACAATCAGAAACAAATGATGAAGGCCTTAATTTACCCAAGAAGTGGTAGTTAATTCACCGGCTCAAATGGCATGAACTTGGAGTCTGATATGAAGCTTCAGGGTTATCCAACTGGTTATGGAAGAATGTCAAAGACCTCTAATAACAATTACTGACAGTGTAATTCTCATTTTGTGTAATCTTCCTTGACATTCTTGAATGTAAGTTTTATCTGCTGCTCCTCCTGTTCCCTTTTGAACTTTGAAAAATAAAACTGACTTATTTGTACAAAATATCAATGTTACAAGCATTGCACACTATGTTTTGAAACTGCTTGTTGCCAATTAGTAACATGTGTTCCACAATTACATCGACGAGTGGTACGATCTTGGATATAAATCCATTTTCCCATCGAATCATCCATACATATGGGGCTGATGCCATCCTTATTCGTTTGTAGAAATACATAGATTACTATATGAAATATTTATAACAGGGTCTAATTCTCATAAAATTATTTACCTTTACAACACGCAGAGAAATCAAATGAATACCGAGCTATTTCACAAAACTTCAGCACAAATCCAAATGGTTTCAGTATTTACCTTTATTCTACTAGCTAATCTTCGATTCAATGATCCTATTATCATAAATCTGATAGATATGGAGATAACCCATATCTCTCGTCCATGCCGAACCTGCGAGTGATACTGAACGAATGGCACAATCAGCTGATTTTAGTAAACAAAGGTCACGACATCTTTCAAAAGTCATCTACAATTACAAAACATTAGTAAAATGAAAATCAAGCCTTTTCTTAATAAATTCTAAGACCTGATTTTAATTCGAAGTCTATCTAAAAAGAAAGATGAGAAATTAAAAGTTTTACCAGACAATAATCTAAATTTACCGCGTTAAGATGACTTGTGATTAACCAATCACAAGACAGATGAGATGTTTCGTACCGTGTGATTGGTCAAGCGTTTACCCTCTTGCCCAATCGCTGATGATCATGTGTTACGTCAGTCAGTGGAAGTGGGTTGTAACTATGGACGACCTTCTGACAGGAGGTAAATTGACTTTAAATTGATTCTGTTTCCGTTTTGAAGTAAGGGACAAGTTCATTGCTTAGAAATCATTCAATACCTTTTGATATCTTAGATGATGAGTGACTATTGTAACTATGGCTAGTGGTATGAATAAGGATAAGAGACGAATGCTGTGAAGTGTGAATGTTTTGGATTAAGAGTCTGTCAGTTTATTTCTTTGCCGAAAGCTCGACAATACAAGCAATAACAGATTTGGTCTCCACTATATGAAATTCTATGATATAAGAATAATCAATCGATTCGTCGAGATTTTAATGTTTAGAATTCTGACCGTCACGGTTAAAGTAAGAAATTCACTTAGAGGTTACTATGTTTGTACACTATTTGGCATAACAGGGTGGTAACATCTTATTATTAGACACATGTATTTGGTACAGAAGAGTTGTAATTACATGCCTCATTGATTTAGATATTATCTGAATCACAGAGCCTTGGGCAACTAGTGATATTATGGACGCGAATATATTCAGGAAACACAGAAAGGGAGTTGGGTGTTTAGCCTAAATTAAGCCAAATCTGAATACCCTGCTAGATGATGAGCTACTGAATACAAATGACACTGAAAACCCACGTGTGTTGGTCTCCACAACCAAAAAGACCATGGTAGTTGGTATTTGCAACCTTAGTACCTCAGTCTCAAAAGACAGTGAACAGAATATGCACTGATTACACAGGCCTGCAACAAGGTGCAATCTGTGGTATTGTTAAGGATTATAACCTTAGTTCCATTTATTGGGAGATACTCCAAGCTGAAGCGGAAGGTCTTCCCTTTTTGGAACATACTCAAGACCGTTTTTTTTAACACACGTCATGGAGCCTACAAGAGATGAGACTATCATGGAATTAGCCCTGTCTTCCAATCCATTACTGAATGACATTGTTACTGTTAGAGAGTCATTTAGTGACCATAATTTAATTACATTTGACATTATCTGTTTCGTGGAAGTTAAGGACTGGATATAGAACTACTATGACAACAAAAAGGTGGACTGTATTGACATGAGAAGGTATCTGGGTCAAGTTGAGTGGAAGTGTCCAATGAATGGCCTCAAAGTTCTGAGAAAGTTTGAAGTGTTCCTGTGTTCCAAGATGTAGTTGAAGAAGCAGTTCGCAGGTTTAGACCAAGAAGACTAGAAAAGCAAAGTATGGAAAACCTCCATGGCTCAACAGAAAGGCAAAAAAAGCTTAGAGAAAGAAGTACTATTTATGGAAGATATAGACAATCCAGAGAGCTTGAACAATATGTACAGTATAAAACATAACAAAGCAGTTCAGAAAGCTTGGAGGAGTTTGAGTAAACGTTGCTGGAAATATCAAGAAGGATACTAAATTTTTTTCTGGTGTTAAAATTCTAAGTCAAGGGTGAAAAAATGTGTTGGTCCCCTGATTAACAATACTGGATGTGTAATAACTGCTGATTTAAATACTGCTTCACTTTTAGATAAATGATTTAGCTCAATATTCACATAAGAAATTCTACAAGACCCCCCACCCCAAGACCTTGTTGAGTTTTTATTGGATCATGAGAAGAAAATGTCTAATTTAGACATCACTGAGTTGGTGCTTAGGAAGCTTAGTTAGATCTCAGATCTGGCAAGGCTTCTGTATTAGATGGTTTATACTCTTCACTTGTCAAGGAAATTGCATATAAGATCAGATTTCCCTTCAGTGATATTTTTCTGGCAAATCTAAGGGAGAATGCATTCCACTTGGAATAGAATGCCAATGTATCTCCATTATTCACAAAATTACTGACCTGTACGTTTAACAGCCATAGCTATTAATTTAATAGAGGCTATTGTGAAGGATGCTTTTATGCAACACTTGCCCACTTTCAGCTTGTCAAATGTAGTCAACATGGATTCATAAGTGGTCGTTCTTCCCTTCCCGAACTTACTTCAAAGGAGTCACCAAGTACCTTGACAAGGGTCATACTGTTGACATATTGTATCTTGACTTTATTAATGCCTTTCATAAAGCCCCCACAATGGATTTTTCAGGAAAGTGAAACTTATGGCATCTCTAGCAAATTTGCAGACTGGACTTAGGAATGGCTGAAGGACATAAACAGAGAGTGGTTATCAATAGAGTGTCACCAAATTGGTCTCTTGTAAATAGAGGTTTGCCCCATGACTCTGTGCTGGGGCTGATGTTATTTATTATATACATGTATATAACCATGAGGAAAGTGAAACATGATAAGTTCCCAAGTGCACTTTCATATACAAGATCACACACATCACTGTGACCTCTTGTGTCTCTATATGTATATTAATAACACTGACATTGGTGTAATCAATTCTCTGTCCAGGTTTGCAGATGACACAATGATAAGTTTTTTAGAAGAATGGACTCAGTAGGTGATGCTGTCTGCTTACAAGAAGACCTGAGAACCATGTTGACTGGTCCATTTAGTGGCAAATGTTATTCAGCACAAACTGATGTGTTGTACTACATGTGGCACACAGCCCACAATAACCTTGGTGACAGCCTCATAGAGTCAGTGTCTGAGAAGAAAGATCAAATTGTGATCGTCCATCAGCCCTTGAAATTGAAGCAATATGCATGTTCCTCTAAGAGAGCTAACCAAGGCATGGGTATGATCAAAAAAGCCTTTGTCTGCAAAGGAAAGTGTCATGCTACAGTTGAATAAGTCCTTGGTGAGACCTCACTTGGACTATTTTATACAAACATGGAGGCCATACTACAAAAAGATAATAAACTTTAGATGGTGCAAAGGAGATGCCTGAGCTCTGAACCATGGAGTATGATCAGAGGTTCAAAAGGCTGACTCTGACAACAGTGAAGACTAGATGTCTTTGAGCTCACTATGTAGAAGTATTTAGAATTCTAAGGTGTCACGTAAAAGCTGACCCAGAAATATTCATAATGAGAGAAACTGTGGCAAGAGGACATCCATATAAATTGTTCAGACATGCACATTTAGATGTTAGGAAGTATTTTTTCAGTGTTATTGACTATTGGATGACCTTCCCCATGCAGCAGTAATATCTGATAGTATAAATGCCTTCAAAGGTCACCTCGACAGGTACCTAAGATATAGAGAGGGGGTTTACATGATCCATGTGGCTTCTAGCCCCATTGCCTTTTGCTCCAAGATGTCGCCATGTTGTACAAGAAGTGGAGTTCTCAAGTAAATTTAGTGAGTGATTGCTTTTTCAGTGATGTGGTGATTATCTTTCACTTAAAAAAATTACATTAGGTACATTATAGTTGCGACAACTATTCACTTTAAAGAATGATGGCAAAAGCCTAGGTGATGTTCCATTTTAGGGGTAAAACAGACATAACTTGTAATTATAGAAGAAATACATATTACAGGTTGCCAATCGAACATCCGGCAATTGTTATTCCGGTTCCATCAGTTTTCCGGCATGAATCTCGATGTGGTCTGTATCTGTATGTGAGCACAGTTAAAAATTGTTGGGTTTCAAAGCTTTGAAGGATGCTGTTGTTCCAGTAAGTGATGAAGATGATGATCCTGACAACCCACTTGCTACCTTATTTAACTTTTTCTACTGTGTACAGTACTAATTGTAAATTCATCAGAACTGTGCTGTAAGTCCAGCATGTTACCAGTAGAGTAATGTATCATTTTACTGTACACAAACCAATTTATTTTGTTGTTCAACGTTAACAGTTCATTTGCTCTTCATTTAGTGTTTAATTTTCCTTCTTTAAAGTACTGTAGTCATTTTCTGTTACAATATATACAACGTATATAGAGTTAGGAAGCAATCAATCAGTTTTCCAGAAAAATTGAAAATTCGGCAGCCATGAGGTCCAAAGGTTGCCAGATTTTTGATTGGCAACCTGTATTGAATTTCGTATACGTACTTAATAGAAGTGATTTAGAACAGGGGAACTTATTTGGTGGATTCAATGTTATGCTACAATAATAGATACCTTGTTGGGGGGGGCGAAGATTTTGATGGTTTGGGAAAACGTGGGATAGGAGTAAGGGAAACTCCTCTGGAATCAACAGAACCTATAAAAACTTCACACAACCTCGCCTAGAAATCTAAACTTGTGATACGTATTTGAGAGAGGGTGAGACTGTGTTCTATAACTTTTTCAATGATCTATTTAACTTTAATAGTTGATATTTGCATACATACACACATTCAGGTGGATGATGGAACAGGATGACTGAGGACATGGTTAATGCAGACAGCATACGTAAATTAAAGAGTTTGTATGGTAGTAGAGAATGTTCAAGAAATGGGACCCCAGAATGCAAAACTCCCTCCCTGTAAAGTATGAATTGGTACTCAAAATTTTTTTTTCTCTTGTGTCCAGTCATGGACAAAAGACCACATTAAGGCCAGCCTTGATTTGAATATAGAGAGGTTAATGAAAGGGAAAAACAAGGGACAAGGGAAAGTATATACAAATCTTGAAGGAAGTTAAAAACCTGTCTTTAAATGTGCCAGGTCACAGTCATTCTGAAAGACATGAGAGGGTGGAGAGTTATAAAGCTACGAGGTGTAGGAAGAGCAACAGTTATGAAAACGGCCCACCCTTGAGTTGCCATGGGGCACACAGTAATCATGTGACACAGTAGCTTGCTGAGTATTGCGTGGTCTAGCTATTGATGGCCGGACACTAGCAGTTGGGTAATGGGAGCAAAACCAAAGTAATATTTGTAAAAGAGGGAAAGTGAACCAACATTGAAGCATAGGGCAAGCTGGTTAAGTTTCTTAGTTAACCTGGGAGAGTATATAAATCGAACTGCTTTCAAAAAAAAACTCTGTCAAGTAAGGATGCAGAGCTAGAGCCACCTCATATATGAGAGCAATACTCCATACAAGGATGGATCAGTTCTTTATATAAACAGAGCAACTGTTCATAAGCAAAGCAATTTCTACATCTAAACAGAACTCCCAGTGTCTTGGAGGCTGACTTAGCTGTTTCCTAAAGTGGAATTTCCAAGATAGAGTGGATGTTACAGATATACAAAGTATGTTCTTTGAGCCAAGAGATGGAATTCAATATTACATTCCAGTCTTTCAGATCGCCAGTATGGATTTTGCAGTGCTAGGTCTACTGTTGATGTTTTATGTGATTCGCCTCTATTCCTCTCTCTCTCTCTCTCTCTCTCTCTCTCTCTCTCTCTCTCTCTCTCTATAGGATTTTAGTGAAACTTTTGTCATACCCTTGACAACTTGAAAGCTTTTGACAGGATTTGGCATAAGTCTTTGCTTGCTGAACTCTCTTCTTTAGTTTCACTGCTTCTTTTTGTTTGCAGATGTATAGATTCCTCTCTGATGGTTCCATTTTTCTTTGCAGATACATAGATTCCTCTCTGATGGTTCTATTTTTGTTTGCAGATGCATAGATTCCTCTCTGATGGTTCCATAGCA
>JAUUEC010200726.1:0-10632 GCA_032361885.1 Panulirus marginatus
TCTTCCATGGCCATTCTGATCACCTAACATTACTGTATTTTCTCTCTATTTTACCTTATCATATCCTGTGCACATGCCTTCGAAAGTAGCTTATTCTCACAAAAGATTTGGCTGAGTGTGTTTTACAGCGGGTCGTACGACGGAGCTCTCATGCTGTCATCTGTTCCCTATGACAGTTTACTTGGATTTCATTATCTTACATCTCGACTTAGACAATTGGAACCATCCTGATTTCCCCTAATTAGCTTGCTGGCGGCTAAATTCCTTCCTTTGCCAAGGAATGTGTGGTGGTGGCTTGACGTGGCCCGGGACCTGGTGACCAAGTGAGCTAGGCTTGCCCTCGACTGGTCCAGTTTTACTGGCCACATTGTTTACCACTGCATGGCACAGTCACTACGGAATGTCTGTTTTTCTGAATCATTTGAGTAATACAACAGTATTTTCAACAAAAGCATTAAAAGATTTGTACAATTGAACCGTCGTCATTATTTGTATTATTGTTATTATTATTATTATTATTATTTCTATTTTTCAGTGGTTATCACTTTTGGTGCGCCAAAAGTCTTCATCTTTAACTGCTGTAAAAAAATAGAAGACGCCAAGGCAAACCTATACGCTGTGTCAAATGAAGATTGTTTTGGTAACTTTAACATTCGTCTGTGAAGATAATCTAAGTATCTGCTTCTCTGTTTTTCATTAGGCTTGTGTGTCAGACGATTTTTCGGTAACAGTAGCTTATCTCAAATCTGGCCCAACACGATACTTCCCGGGCGTGTGCCATGACACCGATATAAGAAGCGCTCATGCCTAGTGGAACAAAGCAAGTTAGAAAAGATCCGTGAGAACCTATGGTATTCATTGTATCCGTAATTGTAGTCCAGGGTGGTATATTGAGCGATCTGCACCCAGGCGTCCTAGAGTGACGAAAAGAATCATAATCAGGCCTATAACGACGTCCAATAGTATAAAGAAAAATGGATAATTTGAAATTAAAAAACAAAAAAGAAATTTAACACAATGTATTTGTTCTGGAGTAAACTGAAAATATCTTGATTGAGTGAAGGCTTTTAGGATATCCGACCTCACTGTACATTTTTCTTCCGACAACTCTTTGTTCCTCGTCACTATCTCTGGTCACAGCCAGTGCTGAACAAAAGGATTTCTGGTCTCTGATCCGTGTAAAGAGTTGTACACTGCACATATGTTAAGCTTTGTGGCTGACATACTCGCTAAATCCAAGTGCTCCCAGTTGTCTGCCATTCAGCTTTTTTTATTGTCCTTAATAATGGCCCTCTTAATGACGACACGAATATATAATGTCACTGTATGATGGTCAAAGAGAATGAATTAGAAGAGACACAATAGATGGTGAAGGACTTACATCAGACGGTTGGTGCGTTTCGCGTCGACGTGCAGGTATGGTTGTCAGGAGGGAATACCGAATAGTTGGGACACCTGGCAAAAATGCTAAAGGTCAGGTGTGTGAAGTACAAGGTCTCAGGAAACCGCCATACTGGGGAAGGAAGGACCGTGAGTGTGTGTGGGCCGTGGGGTAGAAGTATGTATGATCAGGTGATGGGCGGTAAACTGGGTGCTGCGGCAGGGTGTGTAGCTACAGTGTGCGAGAAAGAATTTACTAACTGTTTGCAATAGCGAAAACTTTTGTACTTTTAAAGACGAAATCTCTGGCTCAGCATGCTGTCTGTGGTGTATGGCTGTTAATGACAAGGAGGAAGAAACTTTATTATGTAGATCTTTTTTTTCTCATCAGATTATTTATTGAGTCACAACAGAAGGAATATTTATCACAGGCCAGTGGTACAAGTCAAAGTGTGACGGTATCACTATGACGGGTTCTCTGATGAGCCAACAAAACTGGTGTATTCAAGATGTTTTATGATGTACTTCGTCTGTGTCACGGGTTTGGCCCTGGCGAGGGAGGGGTACATAATTCACACATCTTTTCTAAAGCGGGAAGGAAAGAGTTCAGGGCTGTCTACTGCCATCACTGATTTTGATAATTATATTCGAGACGGGCCAGTTCCTCGTCGTGTGGGCTGCCCACACACTTATCACCGTTTTGTGACTGATCTGCGAAATGTGACTACACAGAAAGTGCGCATGCGTTCGAGCTGCTCTTAATGGATGCACAGTGCCCAGCAAGATGATTATTCCTGGTTATAAGATAGACTCTGTTCGGGGCTTTTGAGCAACTAGGAGAGGCTCGTGAAGAAGAGCTATGGCTCTCGCTCATCTAATAGATACATGTAATGCCAGCCACACCTTGCTTTTATGTTTATCATAATGAGTTTTGATTATTCTAGTTTTCATCCTTCTTTGCTTCCATGTTGTCTAATTCTACAGTTTTGTGAAGAATATTAAATAAGTATATTTCATACAGATTCAATTGATTTGTCAGGTGAAATCTTCTGAGAAAGTATATTTCCTGTATCGGGTCCTTGCAACTGCATCCAGAAAGCAGGTGACACCATCCTCTCGTGTCTATTGTAACCTCCATTCCCTCTTTTTGTTTCCATTTTGTCTGACTTTATAGTTCTGAAAAAAATTCTGAATAAGAGAAATCGCAAGTCAGTGATTTGGTAACAGTAGTTTTGGTGATTTTTAGCGGATTGGTGTACTGCAGTACCATGCCACGCAGTCGCGTTGAATCAGCACCGTAAAGAATACGCAACAAAATTACCGAAATATTTTAGATGGACACACCTGTGATTGTTTTAGGTATCTTTGGCATTAATAATGACAGTAAATGTGTTCACAAATCAGTAATATTACAGTTTAAGTCCACCTTAGGTAAGTATGCATCGAAAATATATGTGTACACTTATTTCGCATATTCAGATATTTTGCTCCTGTTCACGTTAATATCTGACACGTTACAGGTCAGTTATTTTGTGAGGGGTGCTTATGTCGGTTGAGACCAGCACAAAAAGTGGCAACAGTAAAAATAAGTTAGTGACAGAGGCGTAAGTGGCCACGGCGATGACCAAGCAGGTGGCGGGTCAGGCCAGCGCTGCCGTGACCTCCCAGAACGGTGCTTCCTGGGTTGCCGCCGCCCAGCGCATTGCTTTCCAGTTGTTGATGTTTGAGTCTAAGCCTCCCTATAACTTAGAAGGTGCGGGCCCTATACTCTAGGGCGGCCCGCCGGTGGTAAGGGACCTAAGCACTGGGCCTAGGGGGTTGGGCTTGTCATCCCACCCGGCCCTACGACAGCCAGGTTCCCTCTTTGCTTTCCAGGCTTTTCGTGCCGCCCAGACATCTCAGACTTCCGCCGCTTCTAAGAACCAGCAGGCAGCTCATGTGACACGGGAAGCGCGCACTTCACAATCCGCAGCCTTCCCTGAGTCAGCCCAGACCGCCAAGGCTCGGAACTTTGCAAAAGCCACTGCTGCAGCTGAAACGCAGACTTCGCAGGCAGCCAGACTCTGTATGCAGCACAGACAAAATATAAAAACCAAGCCAGAATGGCCTAGCTGTTACAACAAGTAGTCCACGCCCTGCCGCAGCAACAAGCATTGGCGCTCCACCATCTGACCTCCGCACAGGAGCGTCCGCGAAGGCCATCGTCCGGGCCAAGGGCACTGTGGCGGCTTCAGTATCGAGTACGACTGTCGTTCAAGTTACAGTAGCGGCCGCGAAGTGTGAGTAATTTCTATGTTCTTTTGGGTTCTGTGGATATGTACAATATAATATAACCCATGTCTGTTTGTACATCTGCTTAACCCATGTATGTGGGGGCAGGCGTGGCCAGGAATGGCGTGCTCGGCTGCTCTCGCCTCCACTCGGTTGCTTTCGCCTGCTCCCACAGCAGCGGTCCCAGCTAATGGCGAGGAGACGGACGTTACTCCTCTCCTCCAGCCACACTGTCTGTCTGTTTTCTAGTAAACTCAAAGTGCTAGAAGAACCTATTTTCTGTCACCTTCAGCAGTGGTTCAACGGTGCAGTCGCACGTAATATGGCGCAGTGTGAATCTTCTGTGAGTTAAACAGACAAATTTAGCTGGTCTGACCCACCGGAACGACGCGACGCCATCGCTCCCCGCCAATCAAGGTAGGACATATCTTTCGTGGAGACTTACAGTGTAGTGATTTCGTCCTGGCAGTGATTTGTAGTGGTATTATGTGCTGTGCAGTGCCGTGTAGTGTTTTGTGTGCTGTGTTGTGTTCGTGCCGCTCTCTGTTACGCCGAAGGCTTAATTAAACAGTCATAAGGCAGTGCGCGCATGTTCTACACCCTCCTCGTCTCGGCGTCATCGGGTAACTGGCTGGCGTCTGCCTCCCACACACACACACTCGCGGACCTCACTCACTCCTCCTCCCGGCCTCCCCACCTCCCGGCCGCACCACCACCTTACACCGTTACCGCCAGCATTTGACTATAAGTTTACTGTAAAACGCTTATAATTCTGCACTGAAACTCCTGTGCTCCTGTTTCTTTCGTTAGTGCTGGCTTGTACTCTTCCAAGATGGAAAATTTGCCATTTCACAACGAGTCTGAGGACCCCCCACACGGCAATGCTCCAAGGCCCCCACGCACAGGATCGCCGCCTCCCCAAGAGTCAACCCCACAGCGTCCCCACAGACCTGCGTCCCCGCCCGCCCTTTCTCCCCATTTTACCGCCTCAGCATCAGCCAGCCCGGATCTTCTGTACTTATTACGTTACATGGAAGAGTCCAGACTTTCGGCTCAGCTGCAAATGGAAGATCGGCGGCGCCAGGATCACCTGTTATGGCAAGAACAGGAGCAAAAACGTCGTGAGGAAGAGGAACAGAGAAGAACTGCCGACAATGACCGCTTCTTCCTCCTTATCCAGACGTTACAGTCGTCAAATTTACAGCCAGTACAGGCCCCACAGACGCCCTTGAACCCCACGGCTGCTCCATATAGTCCTCCCACGACTTCTGCTCCGTGTGTAACGTCTCCTGCTGGCACTCTTGTCAGTACCACGGCGTGCACACCTCCTCCATCGACGGTCACATCGTCTCCTGTGTCTCAACCGAGTCTCCAAGCACCTGTCTCGACGTCTCCCCCTTCAGTGAGTCTCCAGGCACCTGTTATGACGTCTACTGTGACTCCAACGCATCTCCACGCACCTGTCTCGCCCTCTGCCCACAAAGCTCTGGCTCCCAGCCCTCCTGTGCTCCAAGCTGACGCCAGCTTCCAGGTGTTCAGGCAGTGGCGACGACGGTGGACTGACTTCTCGGTCATGATTGACCTTCCCAAGCTGCCTCTTGCCAAGCAGCTCATTCAGCTGAGGATGTCAGTCTCTCTAGATGTTCAGAGGATTATGGAACACACTCTTGGCATCGCTCCCGACACCACACTTTCTGTCGACGCTGTCCTTGACGCGCTGCAAGCCCACTACAAGGGCCAACGTAACGAGGCATTACGGCGTCGCTCACTCCTCTGCTGCAGACAAGCAGAGGGAGAAGACTTCAGCAGCTTTTACGTCCGTGTGAAGGACTGTGCTGAAGAGGTTGACCTTTGCCCTGGGCACTCTGTCATGTGTGCCGAGACCCAAATCAAGATGGTCATCCTCATGGGTGTCAGGGATGAACAACTCGTCCAGAAGCTTATCTCCCTCGACTCTAGTGCATCCCTCCAAGATGTCATCACCTGCTGCCGCTCTTACGAAGCAACACGTGCCACAGCTTCGGCTATTCACAGCTCTCCAAGCCAGATGTGCGCGGTATCTGCGTACAAGAAGCAGCAGGGACAGGAGAAAACCAAGAAAGCTTCACGTTCGGGCCACCGTGGTAACCCTCCTTCACAGCAGTTCCCCGGCCATAAATGTCCTTCATGTGGTCGTACCCATGGCCCCTCCCAGTGCCCTGCCAGTTCCTCTACTTGCTCCAACTGTGGTCGTACAGGTCACTGGGCTAAGAGGCAGAAGTGCCCCGCCAACACTGCCCAGTGCAGACATTGCAAGAGGACTGGGCACTTTGACAAGTGCTGCCGGAGCAAGGGGAAGAACTCCACGTCTTCACCTCCACCTGCACACAAGGTCCAAGCTTGCCTGCACCCGGATGACGCGTCTGAGGCCGATTCACCTTCCCCCAACCCCATCTGTGTATACGTCAGGCACGGCAACGGTTCATCACAGCTCCGAATGTTGCCGGACACAGGTGCGGACATAACAATCATTGGTGAACAGCACCTGGCAGCCCTCGACATGCCCACCCGCAATCTCCGGAGCTTACCTGCCACAGCTACCCTCACAGCTGATGGCTCCGTGATGTCACCTGCACTAGGGTACTTCTTGGCCACTCTCCGGGTTGGGAAACAGACATGCAGGGCCAAGATCCATGTCCACAAGAACGTCCCAACACCTCTGCTCTCGTATGGCCACTGCAAGGCCCTGGCCATCATCCCCAAGGAGTTTCCTAAACCGATTCGACACGTGCAACATGTCAACAGATGCGCCGAGTTGCCACTCTCGGCCACCAAGTCATCTGCCGCAGCTAAGGCATACTTTCTGCAGGAATTCCCCGACGTCCTGGTGTCGAAGGAGGACCTTGAACATGCCCCTCTCAAGACTATGACCGGTCCACCAATGCGGATCCATCTTAAGGAGGGAGCTGTCCCCTTCGCAGTTCACACACCTCGACGCATCCCCCTGGCCTTTCAGCAGCAGGTAAAAGAGGAACTCCAGTCTCTCGTCCGCCAGGGAATCATCCGACCTGCTGGAGATGAACCCTCGGAATGGTGCCATCCGCTTGTCATCGTCCCCAAGGACAGTGGTGTCAGATTTACCGTCGACTTGACCAACCTGAACCGCCAAGTGTCACGCCCCACCCACCCCGCACCTTCGCCCTACGATGCCGTCCGTAGCGTCAGCCCCACCGCCAAGTACTTCACGACCATGGACGCCCTCCACGGATACTGGCAGCTGCAGCTGGCTGAAGAGGACCAGCATCTCACCACGTTCATTACGCCTCACGGCAGATTTATGCATTGCCGCGGCCCTATGGGCTTCTCTGCCACTGGGGATGAATACTGCCTGCGTGGTGACAGGGCCCTGCAAGGTGTGGAGAATTGCATCAAGGTGGTGGACGACATCTTGCTCCACGACGAGGACCTCCCCACCCATGTCAAGAGGATCCACCAGCTTCTGACACGTTGCAGGGACCACGGCATCACCCTCAACAAGAAGAAGTTCGTCGTGGCAGAGTCTTCTGTCCATTTCTGTGGCTACAACGTCTCTGCTTCAGGTATCTCAGCAGACGAAGGTCGTGTTGGCGCCATTCAAGACTTCCCGACACCCGCCAACATAACTGACCTTCGCTCGTTCATGGGCCTCGTCACGCAGCTGTCAGCCTTCTCGCCTGACATCTCAGCTGCGGCCCAGTCACTCCGTCCGTTGCTCAGCCCGAAGAACTCTTTCACGTGGACACCCGATCACGACGAAGCATTCCGGCAAGTCAAGAGCCTGCTTCTCCAGCCGCCTGTGCTCGCTCACTTCGACCCCGCATTACCGGTGCTCCTCCAAACCGATGCCTCAAGACTTAACGGCATAGGTTACGCACTGCTGCAGGACCACGGCCAGGGAAGGACCTGTTTGGTACAGTGTGGCTCGCGGTTTCTGACGGACACAGAGACCCGCTACGCCACCATCGAACTTGAACTCCTTGCCGCGGTGTGGGCAATGTCCAAGTGTAGGCACTACCTGGCGGGCCTCCACAACTTTACCCTCATCACGGATCATCGCCCGCTAATCCCCATTCTCAACTCGTATACACTGGATGCTGTTGAGAATCCCCGTCTCCAACGACTCAAGGAGAAGGTCTCCCCTTACGTTTTCACAGCTCAGTGGCGTGCTGGGAAGAATCTGTCCATTCCTGATGCCCTGTCACGTGCCCCAGTCAGCCGCCCCTCCTCTGAAGACGAGACCTTGTGTGCCGACACCGCCACCCACCTGAGACGTGTGGTCAACACTGTGGTGTCCCAAGCCTCTGACGAGTCTACAATTCAAGAAGCTGACCGACACATCCAAGACCTTCGAGAAGCTGCTAGGATGGATCAAGACTATGCCCGCCTTCTCGACTGCGTCACTTCAGGCTTCCCACCTTCGAGTCACGCCATCCATGCTTCCATACTGCCTTACTGGAAGCTCCGTGACTCCCTTTACGCCGACGGAGAATTGGTTTTGTATAACCAAAGGATTGTCGTCCCCACAGCCCACCGACGCCGCATCCTCGCCCGGCTGCACGACAGTCACCGTGGTGTCGAAGCCACCAAACGCAGGGCTCGCCAAACTGTCTTCTGGCCCGGCATTGACGCGGACATCCTCAGCACAGTTCAGGCCTGCGACCCGTGCCAGACCCTTCAGCCGAGTCAGCAACAAGAGCCCCTGCTATCCGACGACGTCCCCACCAGGCCGTTCGAGTCCGTGTCTGCAGACTTTTTCTCAGTTGCTGGGAAAGATTTCCTGGTGATTGCAGACCGTCTCTCTGGTTGGCCCTCCATCGTCCCCTGTGGTGCTGACACTACTGCTTCCCGCACCATCAGGATGTTCTGCCGCTATTTTAGGGAAGTTGGTGTGCCCCTCCGCCTCAGGACCGACGGTGGGCCGCAATTCACCAGCTCCGCCTTCAAGGAATTCACGAAGCGCTGGGGTATCAACCACGTGGTCTCATCTCCCCACTACCCCCAGTCAAACGGCCATGCTGAAGCGGCAGTCAAGAACGTCAAACATCTCATTTTAAAGACGGCACCCTCAGGCAATACCGACACTGAAGATTTTGACAGGGCCCTCCTCGAACTTCGCAACGCCCCCAACGCCACAGGAAGGTCCCCTGCCCAGGTGTTGTACGGCCACCCGCTTCGCTCCTGTGTTCCCGCCCACCCCGCCTCTTTCACCAAAGAGTGGCAGGAACGTGACGAGGACGTCGACCGCCGAGCTGCCGCCCGAGCTGACCAAGTCACGGCCCTCTACGACAGCCACGCCCGCTCCCTGCCCAGTCTGTCCGTCGGTGCCCACGTACGGATCCAGAACCCGGACACTCGCCGCTGGGACAAGGTCGGGGTGGTCATGGGCCGCAGCACCAACCGGTCCCGGGATTACGAGGTCAAGCTACCCAGTGGCAGGGTCTGGTGGAGGAACCGACGCTTTCTACGCCCCATACCGGACCCCAGTGCTGACCCTCTCCCCCATCTCCCTGTGGTCCCTTGCTCGGATGAAAAGTCCTCCGATTCAGATGTACCCTCCAACACCCCACGCAGATCTGAAAGGCTCAGAAACAAGCCATATTCTCCGCTTGAGACTGTCCTTCAAGCGCAAAAGGGGGAGGGAGGTGTGGATATGTAAAATATAATATAACCCATGCCTGTTTGTACATCTGCTTAACCCATGTATGTGGGGGCAGGCGTGGCCAGGAATGGTGTGCTCGGCTGCTCTCGCCTCCACTCGGTTGCTTTCGCCTGCTCCCACAACAGCGGTCCCAGCTAATGGCGAGGAGACGGACATTACTCCTCTCCTCCAGCCACACTGTCCGTCTGTTTTCTAATAAACTCTATGTGCAAGAAGAACCTACTTTTCTTCACCTTCAGCAGTGGTTCAACGGTGCAATCGCACGTAATAAGAAGTATGATATTAGGCGAGGTACTAGACAGATAGTTTTCATCTGGGGAGCGGTTACTAGAGAGACTACGAATATTGGTAGAGTGAATGGAAAAGGAGGAAGGTCTCACAGAGAGGGAGAGGTCCTGGGAGGGGCCAGTACTACTTCTGCCAGAGCCCACCCTCTCAATGGCAGTAGAGTCAGGCAGAAACCAGGAGATTCTTAGCACCCCATGATGCCGGGGACTAAGGGCCATCGATTTCACAGACTCTTTCATGATGATACTTACAAATGTTTGAGCGGATAGGAATTGGGAAGAGTGCTTATGTGAAAAAAATTGTAATGATAAGCAAGATATGATTAGGTGTGTGGTGCTTGTAAGAAGAAGATGGTACGACGAGCCTGGTAGACTCTTTTTGGTGAGACGGAATGTAAGACCAGCAATCCTGACATAGAGAGTGTAAGATGGTTCTGGGCACCATGTTAACGCTCCTCAGTCAGGACGGTATTACCACCCTAGGCGGCTGTTGTCAACAACCTACAACCTAACCTAATAGGTTGCTCCAAGGGTAGGGGATGGGATAATCCTTGAGTGAGCTGGGCACTGGGAAGAGCCAGTATGCTACCAACTGAGCCCTCCCACTCAATGGTAGTAGAGTCACAAATTAAAGTTTAGTCAGAGGAGTATGCCTTAAATTTTCAGGGGTCATGGGAGTGGCTATTACTCTGCTACCTAAGCCCTTCCTTTCGCTGGCAACAGACTCATATCATAAATATAGCTCGAATAAAGTTGCGATACACGCCTGGATTGGCAGGAATATATATCAGCTTGAACAGAAAAATTTTGATATTCCCAAGGATATATAACACTAGGTTACAAAAAAATATTTTTTGCAAATTGTCTAGGTTTTTTCAACTGAATTAGGAACATTTTGCACAGCTAAATCCAAAAATGACATCCATTTTTCTCAATCAGCTCAGATTTTTTTGCTAATTTGATTTTGAAATATTTGATCTTCTCACAAAATTGATTACATTTTTGTGACTTTATCAG
>JAUUEC010201827.1:0-10632 GCA_032361885.1 Panulirus marginatus
TATATAGATAGATAGATTTAGATATCGTAAATGAGATAGCCTTTTTTAGAGCACTCATTTGCCCGTGGCGTTTCAGCTAACACAAAATAGAATGGAAATGTGTGATAGTTAACACTGATCATGTGGTAAGTGAGAAAGTATAAGAGATGAGACGAGATTTAAGTACGAGATATGATCGTAGAAACTACACAAACCTCGACAATTTCTATGATAATGTACACTGGAAAAATGGAGTCGAGCAGCTAAGAACCAAGGAATTGTGATGAAAGGCCCTTAAATACGAAGAGAGGATTGAGAGGAGGAGGAGGAGAAGGAGGAGGAATGATTCAATCCGATACGTTACAAAAACAGGGGAACTTCGAGATGTGCTGTGACAAAGACACAGGCTACGCTCCAGCTAGCCAGCATCTGTGAAGTAAAAGAGGGGAAGGAACTGCTATAGCAGATTGTGATGAGGAGGAAAAAACAATGGAAGGAGTATTGTGGTCAAGGCTGAAGAGAATCTAAAACCTTCTCTGTAGATTCATCGGTTGTTAGTTGCAGAGCGGGGACTCGAGCAAAGGGATTTGGACGGAAGAGGAGCAGAGGATGATGGAAGGATTTGTAAGGATTGAATGACAGGATCAAAGAGTGTTTCCACGGTGGCGAACACCACAGCCCCGCCACCAGTGAGACTGAATGAGGAATAGATTTTAGGAAGCACCGAGATATCTAGAGAAGACGTTAACATAAGCTAAAAAGACTTGACGTATATAATTCTCATGATCTTTGTGATGTGACGCAGAGACACTTGACTCGCCTCTTGAAATACTGTTCAAGACGTCGCTGGAGAAATGGCAGAGTGCCAGGGAAGTGGAAAAGGGGCAAACATCAAGGCAGGTGTTATGAGAAAGGTGGCTTGGAAGAGGCGCTGAACTTCAGAACAGTCTCCATGCTGAATGTGGTCAGTGCGGTACTAGATAGATAATTATCTATATGGCTTCCTATAGAAACATGATGTCTTAAGGGAAAGGAGGTTATGTGTAACGAACTTCTCAGATTTCTACGAGAAAGTGAGCTCTGTTTTAGACAAAATGGAAAGGCCAGGTGGATTATTTGTGACTGGACTACCAAAAGGTACGTCGATAGATAGATTATATTAGTAGTAAAGAACAAAGGACGCATGTCAGGGGAGCCAATTCTAAATGGGATGAGGTTATTAGCAGAGTGCTACAGGGTCTTGCCCTGGAACCATTATTCCTCTTGATCTTTCTGAATGACTGCCCGAGAAGGTATAGATAGATTCCTACCTGAATGTCTTTACAGATAATGCAAATGGCATGAGGGAAGTAAAAAGTGGTGAGCATTGCATCAGCTTAAAGGATCTCGACAGACTCCAAAAGTATATCGCTAATGAAATTGAACCCAAGTAAATGTAGAGTGATGAGAAATGGATAGAGTTAAGAGAAGGCCCCAATATTAGTACCATGAAGTAGGTAATAAGCCTCAGATATGTGTGATGGAGACTAGGGATTTCGACATCGTCGTTCACCTCTAGCCAGAGTCCCACATTAGGATAATAGTATAGGAGACAACGTGTCTACTGGCAAATGTTAGAATAACATGGTTGAAGGAATGTTCGGAAAGCTGTTCACATCCGACATTAGGACAGAAGTAGATAATGCTTCACAGGACTGTGTGATGGCTTCAAGCTTACTTCGCCATCTTCCCTTCCAAGCCCCTATCTAAGATCATGAAAGTAGTATATATATTCAGTTTAATTTGCAGCGCCTCGAGGCTCACACAAAGTCCAATAGACATTTTCTAAGACACTTCCTGCACACACACACACACACACACACACACAAACACACTTCGAGGACATTCGGCTGAGTGTTGCTCACCTTGTCCAAGCTTCAAAATACTTTAGCCTGCGCAGACAGCTTGAAAAAGACTTCCTACCCGCGCTTGCACTTTCCCTTCAACTCTCTGCCATTCCACCACCCGTTCCCCTGCCTGGTCTTGCGTCACACACTTTCCCATCACTGTCATCCATCCCACCAACCCAACCACCTCACTTTAGTCGCAGGTGCACATGATCCAATACACTACGCAACGTATTGAGAAAGGACTTGAAAATATTTGTTGTAAGAGTCTAATCGCTTGTATGCAGAGATGAATGTGTGTTCTTGTGCATACTGTCAACTGCAGTTGATCCGTTTTGCAATTTTTCTGTTTTTGATGAAAAGTTTTGAAAGAATAATGAACACTATAAAACAATGACATTACGTAATGCAGAAACTACACGGTTGTTTGATGGGCAGACTGTAAGATTCTTCCTCCGTTGTTTCTGTCTCACGCCAACGCGCCCAACAAACCCATCTGATTTATATCTTAAGATGTATCATTCTTCATCACCTTTGAGCCTTAGAGAGAGAGAGAGAGAGTGGACTAACCTGTAGTGGCGTCTTCTATGGCAGCGTTCGCGAGCGGAGTGGAGACGGGGGTGGTGAAACAGGTGGACGTCTACGGTCTGCTCTGTCGCGCCCTCGACCTCTCCTGCCATCCCAACAACGGCTCCATGGAGCGCGTCGACGCCTTCTTCAGTTCTAGCCAGCCCAAAGTGACGACGCCCATCCCAGTGATCTTCCTGGCAGTGTTTACCCTAATCGTGGCAGCACTAATCCTGAACTCGGTCGGCGCAGGCGGGAGGAGAAGCGCGTGAAGGCGTTGCTGACCTCGACGTCACCCCCGTCAGAACAACCGAGCAACTGCTGCCCTTGTGAGCTGACAACCTGGGGGCGTCACCTTACACACGTCCATCCAACTATAGCTCGTATCATGTCGCTGGAATGCACACCTTACGCACAGATAATAATATCCCAGATTCGTCACTTAGGATTCTTTGACCCTATCTTTCTGCTAATGGCCGAGTTAAACAACTGTTCATCCGAAATCATTAAGTTCTCAAATCCGCAAAGCTCCTCGGCTCTTGCCCTTTAATATCTGTATATCTACACTTGCCCTCCAGTACCTGCTCATCTTTCTTTTCCCTCCAAGTTCAGGATATTTGCCCTTGTCCTTTGCATCATCTACAAACACATTCGGGTAAGAGTCTGTACCCTCAGGCAAGTCATTGACATAGATCAAGAATAGCAATGACTCTAAAACAGAACCCTGTGGCACTCCGCTGGTGACCCACACCAGTTTGCAGAAGACTCTTCTAACATGCATCCTTTGGTCTTATTCAGTCAGAAGACGTCCTATCCAACTAAGGAGTTTTCCTCTCATTTCTGCCTGGTGATCAGCTTCTTAATGAGCCTCCCGTGCGGTACAGTCATGTGCTTTCTGACGGTCCAGATATAAACAATCTAACCAGTCTTCCTTCCTGTTTATGACAGAGCTCACTCTCTCGTAGAAATCTGAGAGGATTGTTATGCACTACCTCTTTTCCATTCAGAGAGACCAATTCAGTGCCTGTTCCCGGTCTCCATTCTCATTCACACCTTTGACACTTTGCCTCTCTCCAACGACATTTCGAGCAGTATTTTAAGAGGTTTGGCAAGTGCATTTGCACATATCTTAAGCACATGTGGACTTTCATCAGGACCATGAGCATTGTTTGGGTCGAGACATTATAGTGTGTGTTTGTGTGTGTGTGTGTGTGATTACTACTAGTGTGTTACGGGTAGAGAGTTTTACACTCGTGTTGCCCCGTAACCTTGTATATATGTATCATGTTTTTACTCCTATGTACGTATGTACACACACACCAGACAGCCAGCCAGCCAGCCAGCCTAAGCTAAGTACCCATTTAACGACCAGCCCCAAGGGGAAGGTGAACATCTACTTCGGGTTTAGGCCGACTGCTACGCCCAGGACTCGAACCCATTTGGGTCCGTCCCATAGCTGGCCCGTGCTGACTTATGGTCAGTAACGTTAACCACTACACCATGGAGGCCAATGTGTTTGTGTGTGTAAGGGCTGGGGACTTCGGTGACAAAGTTTGTAGATAAAGTGAGTTCTTAATAAATCACAAGCTCATAAATTATCTTCATTATCTTATCCTTTGAATGAAACCCCGAGGGAATATCGTTGTTGATTATCTGGCTCCTTATCATCTTCATGACAATACAGATAAGCACCACCATCGTCGTCAATACCTGTTGTCTTCATTCGCTATGTCTCCCTTCCAGCTATGGTATCACAGATCTGTTTCCCCAGCCTTACACCTCCTGGGAGACGTACGTGGCCAAATTCACCTAAACAGACTTTCCTCCACACGTCTTTCTGTTAACTCGCTTTTACGACAAATTTTTTTCAAGTCTCTCTAACTCTTCAAGCCTCTTATGCCACGGAGGCTATCCATTTCTTCATTACACATTTCTTAAACAATACTTACAAACAAAAGAGAACCAAAGTTTCATACCGTAGCAACAGTGCAGAACTTCAAGAAATTGTCGCTGATAAACAGACGACAAGGCATTATCTAAATACAAACCAATCAGGACGCAGAAAATTTGACAATAGCGTCCAAATTGCACATAACGTATTCCGCAACAAATTGTTGGGTATTTTGTCAAAGTTAGAGCGAAGGATTTCTTGCGCTGTGAGGAGTTGGGCACACACAAGATCTACTACTTGCCAAAGTGATCACATCCAAGGAAAAGTTTGCTTTACGGGGTGGCCCCCCACTCCAGGCACCTTTGGACCCTCAACCCACTCTAACGGACCCTCAACCATCCAAGTGCCCCTGTGGTAGATAGTGATGGCGATCATCCGCCAGAAACTGATATTCGACCAAGTGATGAGGATTTGTTCTTTTGTAAATATTAATGTAACCCATTCGACTGCTACTTCCTTCCCTAAGCCTTTTATGATAAAAAAATTACTGATGGGCAGGCTGGGCCCTTCGACTGATGGGCAGTCTGGGCACCTTCGACTGATGGGCAGGCTGGGCACCTTCGACTGATGGGCAGGCTGGGCACCTTCGCCTTCGACTGATGGGCTAGAATGGTCCCTTCGACTAGGTAAGGTAACCGGTTCGTGGTGACTTGTGCCTTGAGATTCGTATTCTGCATATCAAGTCAGGGATCTGACTGAAGTTTTAGTCATTATGTGGTCTCCGTTCTGGTAAGTATGACTTCCTGCTGGAGAGTTATCTTCTGCTGGATACATTGGATCAATTAACTGAGAATCAGTTGTCGAGGGTATACCAGGTGAGGACGTTACTAGGTCTCTGTTTATACTCATATTTATTGACGGCGATGATAAAAAAGGTGATGTTATCTCTACTCTATTGGGTACAACCCAATTTGTTGACGCCGAGCGGCATAGAATTCCCGTTGCCCTCATAACTCTGACTTTTGGAAAGATTAAATTGCCTGAGGATATTGCTGTTGGTTACACAGTATGTTCACTCGGACCCTTGCGTACCTACCCTATGTGCTTAACACTTTCCATTTCATAAATGCCACAAAAAAGAATCGACCGGATTGAAGATCCTTGCATTTTTCGTCCTCGTTGTGGGGAAAAACCCCATCAATGACCAAGTAGGGAGGTATGTACACTTACGCAGAAAAGTATCGTTACTCAGGGTTCTCAAAGATACGAAAACAAACACTACGATGGGTGCAGTTTTCAAGCTCCCCTGCCTGTATTTCAAAGGCCATAATCGTTGTGTCACATTGTTTCGCACAAAATCGTAAAGGTACTTTTCTGTGCAAGTGTACATGGCGTTAATTCCACCCGACGTCTTACTGAATATGTCCCCAGTACATGTTTGAGGAGGAAGACACTGTATGATTAAGGTGAAGTACAACACATCATTTAGTTAGACAAGGAAGAGGGTTAGGAATCCAAGCTAACTCCATATCATTTTGGTTAGGCAAGATACAGAGTTAAGAAGCCTCACACGAATACAACATATCGTATGGATAGACAAGGAAGATAGTTAGGAAGCCTTGGAAAGTCCATATCATACTGGCTGGCAAGATAGAGAGTTAGGAAGTCTCTCAAAACTGTAACAGTCGATAGATCCTTCGCTTTGATACCGAAAACAAAGCCTTATTGCATTGCCACGCAGATCATGAAGATTGCTGAACTACGTTGCTCAACACCAGGTTTAGTTCCCGCAAATCCCACTGCTACTGACTTTGATGCTATCCTTGACAAAGACTTGTTCAATATGTCCTGAAGAGGTTAAAGAGGACAAGATTACCCTAACTAATTCACTAGATATTCAGGTAAGTCACAAGTAAGTGTGATCTTCAGTGGAGATTTTGATAGACAGTACATATTAATTCTCGCACCTCTACCTGTTGCTGATTGCATTTCCCCTGGTAACTAGTCCAAAGCTAGGTTAAAGTTTCAGACAACTGGCAGGTCTTGTAATTCTTAACCCTAAACATTCGGTATGATTTGGGTATGAGCAGCATAACTTTCGGTGTTGATTCCAGTACAAATGCTATCCGTTGTTTGTACTTAAAGACCAGTCTAACTAACGCATAATCTTTTAAGGCTATTACTCTTAAGAAGATTAAAGGATGTTTTTGTGCACCAAAGCCTATCCAAAACAGGAATGACTCTCGAGTCTTCTCTCGAAGCTGTCGCATGTAAAGTTACAACATGCACTTGGCCATTTGTTCAGTTGACTGTCCTAGGTCCAGAGCACTTGAAGATAAGATGAATTCACTTTAACACCCCCACAGAAAACTAATTTCAGGAGACTTCATTGCACAGTATCATCAGTGAGGAAGCATACAGGCAGACGCTCGAGTGAAGCAAATGATAGATTTCGTGATCAACTCGACCTTCGCTCTTCTGGATGATGGTAGCGCAAGTCGTATACATGACTGGACTAGAAGCATCCCAACCATTGATCTTTTTCTGTCCCTCCCTTTTACTGACGACGATATCATTTGGGGACATGTATGTGACGACTCCTTGGGATGTGACTATTTTCCAGTCTATATTTCTTACTCGTACGACAGTAATGATATCCAGTCTCTGAGTAGATTTAATTCTTAAAAAGGTAGATAGGGTATCCTTCTCTAGGCGTATAGTCCAATCTCCGGAGATAATATTGATACAATGATCCCAAAAGGCTGCAAACTCTTTCAGGTCTCCAAACTTATGGTCTCTACAGATTCAACAAAACACACAGTTCCCTGGTGGACACCAGATTGCTGAAAGGCATTGCAAGCAAGCAATGAAGAGACGGTGTTTAAAACAAGGAGCCCTCGAACAAATCTCTACATTTACATACAAACATGCGAGAGCTGTGACTGGAACCATTAGACGGGCTTAAGACATGAATAAGCCTGATTTCTCGGCCTTAATGACTCTGGCAGTTGATAGGCCCAAATTCCAAATAACCAACCAACCAACGCATCCACAGTGCGTTTCGGGGAGGGTTAACAGTCCTGCTGTCAGGAGTGGGGGCTGAGAGGCGTTACCTGCCGGAATCCGACGATGGTTGAAGCAAGGACTGGCTTTTTGACAGGATCTTCACAACTGAGAACAGATCGGGTCGAGTTGGTCGGCCACGATCGGCTGAGCCAAGTGTGTTGCGTATTTGTTCTCTAACACGATCTAAACATATGTAACTGTCATTCAGAGTAGTTGGAAGCAGGACTATACATTCGTTTAAGAAAAGACTTGACAAATACTTCCCTTCTAGACTAGACTGGCATTACTTGCGTCTCTTAATTCATATAAAAAGTTTGCAAGTATATTTCCTTGCTATTATTTTTGCCTTTCTTATCTTACCACACAAATATCTATGTTTCTGATCTCTCCCTGTGTCTCAAACATTCTCGAAAGGACCAATTGGTTTGCTCTTCTTTGTATTCCTGTGTCATTCATTCCCGACAGGTGTGTGTGTCGCCACTTCGATCACTTTCCTTTGGGCACCTGGTGTCCGTACGCGACACCCTACCCCAGAAGGAAAACATAAACACTGACACCCTCCTCGAATTTCTTAAGGACTTTCTTCTCGAAGAAACTCGCTCTTGGCAGAGGTGAAATATGAGACCTCGACAGGGATTCGTTACGTCAACGTTACCGGAGGATAACTTGTTCCTGACACCCTCTCAGGACAATTTCTCAGCTCAATTATTCATTTCTTTCTGGATATTGTGATTAATCCATGACTGCTTCAACTCGGCAACATGACCATGACTAAGTCTACCATCACTACAGGCCTCTCTCATTTCAAATCAATGACGCCCAAACTTCTAGTTCCGAACTAAGGATCGCCTGTGGCAATGTCTTGGGGGTAAGGATCTCCGAGCAAGGACCACAATTACCACCTTCCATCCTGCAGGAGTGATGTTTATGTGGACGTCGTGGGACCTATTCCGACGTTGAGTGGTGGCCGTTACCCACTCCTCTGATGTCGGGTGGACGCTTTTTCTTCTGGTGGTCCAAAATTATACCAGCGCGTGATACATCTGCCGAATCCACCAGTCACCTACGCTTTTCTACAGACGTACATCTCGGTTCATTGTATATTCTACTCTCTTCACGGACCAAGGTTGTCATTTTGAATCTTTCCTGTTCATAAGCCGCCTTGCTCTTCCATTACACGAATCGTCACGGCATTACAGCCTACAGTGATCGAACATTTTCACCTGTAATTAAAGATTTACACTCAGCGAACCATCACACTCTCTCTCTCTCTCTCTCTCTCTCTCTCTCTCTCTCTCTCTCTCTCCTTGGTTTTCTCTAATATCCTCACTTGGAATGAAAGAAAACGTATATTTTTAAGCAGAGGGGAGACTAATCTAATTCTATGCAGGTTGAGCAGGTTGATCCGCTATGGATGGTCCTGTAACTAAGGGGAAATGGATGACTAGAAGGCACTGAATAGTAGTCAAGGGAAACCAGAATAACCCATCATGCAGCAGAAGCCTCAGAACAGGTTGATAAACAAGATGACGAACTGTCGTGGAAATGGACGAGGATTTGGATCACGGAACAGTAAAGCCATTAGAATAACTGCAGTCAGTGTGTCAACAATGTGAGGAGAAGAACTGATAGAAACTACGAGATAAAGGGTCTTAAATATACTTGGACTTTGCGAGACAGGAGTCAAGAATGGAGAAATACAGTGCATGAAGACTATAAATTCATATACAAAGGCACTGATTCCTGTTAACATAAGGTTTTGTATGTGGTGTTTATGGATCTGGAGACAAAGATGCTCAGTGGAATGAGTTACGAATACCTGGTATGAGAGGAAAGCTGGTAGAAGCAATGAAAAGTGTGTGCGAGTAGGAAGACAGGAAGGTGAGTGGTTACAGGTGAAGGTGGATCTACGGAATGGGTGTTGGATATCACCATAGCTCTTTAATTTGCATGTGGTTTGGGGTGGTGAGAGAGATGGATGCAAGGTAAGGGGTCCTAGTAGGTGCGTTAGCTGTAGTTTGCTGATGAGACATCGCTGGGGGCAGATTCTAATAAGAAACTGAAGGAGTTGGTTTCTGAGTCAAGAAGTGTGTGTGAAAGGAAAAAGTTGAAAGTAAATATGAATGAAAATAAGGTTATTAGATTTATATGCGCAGACAGACAGGTGAATTGGGATGTGAATACTTTCAGGTCTGGCTTTAGTCTTTTGGGGGCCCCAAGTTGGATCTCTTCTGGGGGACCCTTCACCCTTCGAACTCCCCCATAAATCGCGATCTCTATGGGGAAATTGAGGCATGTCCCCGGAAAAATGTGAAAATTAAGGGTTTCTGGGACAGTATATCCTGCTTTCCGAGGGATGTCATATGACGCTTTCGGCGTATAGAGCACATGAGAAGGGCTGGATATGGCACAGTACAGAAAGAAGTTTTTAGGTAGTTTTCTTCAATATATGAGAGTTTAGCTTATTTTTTGGGCATTTTCACTGTTCACCACTTTATTCTTCCTGGTTTACGATAATAAACTTTTCATCAGATGTAGAAACAAAAGTGTGTGTAGTAGTTGGTTGGATAATATTTATTTCCAAACCGTCATTATGGATATATAACATTTTCAATCTAGAAATCTGAATTTGAATTCTTGGTCGTCTTGCATTCATGTTTCGTTATTCAGGCTCACTTATGAAACGCACAAGCAAAAATACCTCAGATGAGGTGTGTTTTCATTTAATTTCTAGATACACTTTTGCCTTCTTTCCTTATTATAATAAATTTCTACACAGAAGAAAGTCGTGAATCAATAAATATGAATATGATAAGATATTACGTTGAGAAGTACTTCTTCTCGTAAAATTTGTAACATATTTCTTTATAATATGATTGTAGTCTATAGCGAGGTGTATTATTGTATATATCCATATTCGTCTGACCATCTAATTTATCTCTTCCCTATCAGTAATTTATATGATATCTATGTAATAGATTTTGTCCCCAAAACCGTTTCATAGCTGGAGAAGGTGAAGTCATTTGTTGTTATTCTTGATCAGCTGTGTCGGTGGTTCCCGTGTCCTTTACGCTGACAAAATGTTCACCAAAGACTTCGAACTTCCTACTGAGGAGGAACTCGCAGTTGATGAGGTTAACATCAGCACGCCTGCATTAAGGGCGGCTGCCTTTCACATGGGAAAAACTTGTGAGAACCAAAACAATGTAAGTTACCGTATTCTTGCTCCAAGTACCAACACCG
>JAUUEC010204035.1:0-10616 GCA_032361885.1 Panulirus marginatus
CGTGAATTTCTCGGCCGCAACAGCACAGTGACCCTACCACACTCGCCCTACTCGCCAGATTTGGCACCTTGCGACTTTTTTCTCTTCCCGAAGATGAAGTTTCAGCTGAAGGGTCGCCGTTTTGACACCATGGAGGAGATGCTATTGTATACTGTAACTCTCTACATTAAAAGAAATATATATCAATATAACATATCTAAGATTCATGTGTAATATATTTGCAGACTGCACGAAAACCTGGTAGTATTAACATGCTTTTATATATAATGACAGTGGTATTCCAGAGGGTGTAGCCTGGAATGTAATCCAGAGGTTGCAGTCATTGGGTCATCCTGACTCCTGGATCAATATGGTTCACTGGCTGGATGCTCTTGATTCTATAGGGAGTTAAACGAGCTGGAATCCCGCCAGTGGACTATTGTAATTCTAATTATATTTCCAGTTTGTAACGTTTATAAATTCGAATTATAAATGCCACTAAGAATTTTGATTTCCTGTAAGGTAAACACGAGAGACGATGATGGCAAGTTAGCTGTACAGTGTGCAGACTCTGTCGTATACTGACCTTACATCAGCAGAGAAATTGTTTGGAAGATGAAGTAACGGTCATGAATCCCAGGGGTCAGCAAATCTGAAAATGTTTATGGCTGGGTTGGTGAGGGAGGTAAATAGGAGAGTCTTGGAGAGTGGAATTTGAAGGCAATGTGTAGGGAATGAGAAGGCCTGGGAATCTGCTGGCAGATTCGAGTGAGAAAATGTAAAAGATGGAAACTGAGTTTGGGAGAGTGCGAGGAAGGTGAAAGTTAAGAGTCAATGCGAACAAAAGCAAGGTTAATAGGTTTAGGAGGGCAGAGGGACAGGTTAGTTGGGGTGCAAATTTGAATGGAGGAAGTTTTGAGGAAGTGAAGTGTTTTAGATATCTGGGAGTGGTCTTTGCAGCGAATGAAACCATGGAAGTGGAAGTGAGTCACAGTGTGGATGATGAGGGCAAAGGTTGTGAGAGCATGAAGGCTGTGGAAAGAGAGGTCATTATCTGTATTATGTACCTACAAAATGTTTCATGTTCATTTTATCTTTATCATGAGATTTATTTGTCCATTGTTGCTGTCATTTGGTTCATATATGCATATAATTTTGTTGACATGTCTATGTGAATTAAACTAAATAGTGATGTGAACGCCTCAAAACGTCTTTCTCTTTTCAAAGTCGTATTAAGGCAAAATCATCCCCCTACTCTCTCTCTCTCTCTCTCTCTCTCTCTCTCTCTCTCTCTCTCTCTATCTCTCTCTCTCTCTCTCTGAGATCTCTGAAATCTAGAGAACCGCGGGAGAATTTATCTCGTGACAACACCTGAATAAGATCTAATTTATGTTCATTTCTCTGTGACACTCTCCTCAGAGACTGTTTAACATAGAGGAGCGTATGAATTAAATCTGTTTTCCTTTAGAAGATAATCTTGCTTAAAACGTTTCAAGGTTTCAGTCCGTACAGATAAGGCTTTAGCTGATGGTCCAGATGATGACCCGAAACTTAGTTTAATGGCCTAGCAACTGCCTTAATATATTGGAGGCTGAAAATACACCAATACATTTGATGGCATTGGATATTGAGTAAAATAGACCCAATACATTCTTTATTTTTGATAAAGAGGAAAAGTTTTATGGTATACCTAACTTTTCAGATATTTCAACAAACGAAGCAACTCATCAGAAGAATTACAATAGATAATATAAAACTTAGACGACAAGGAATATGGTTATATTTATTGAATGGTATTCCGTTCTGGGAAGGCAGACCACGTGGCCTCATTTGCTTAGAGACTCTCACTGTGTTGTGAGAAATAACTGTGTTATCCTATCTTCCAGTTGCTGTTCTTTTCCTTGACCACATTCTCCATATTCACCAGCTTTTTTCTTATATTTCCCCTTTGGCTGATACGCGTTGAGGTAACCTCAGAGCACCAAGTACCGCCTATGTCCCGGACAAGACGGAAGTATTCTTCAGCAAAGAATTTCCACTGTTGCTTCTGAGTTTCCTACACACGATGGTATGGAAGACGCGGGGGAACGAGATGGCTAAAGCATCTCTGAATGTGAGAAGATGAGAAGGTAATGGCGGTGGTGGTTACCTTGATGATATGCTCGTTTCTAGGGATTGGATTTTACATTGGGAAATATGTCTGTAAGAACTCCGGATATGCCCTTAACAACTACAGATTCTGAGAGAGTCTAGTGACCAAAGGCTATTGTAAAGGACTTAAGGATGGAACTGGTTATAGCTGTAGAGAAAAATCATTAGCAAAAAAAGGATTAAGCCAGAGACAGATGAACGTTGCAAGAGATGAAAGACAGAGCTCTTAGGAGAGACTAAGGTGGGTAGAGAGAGAGGGAGACAGACAGACAGAGACAGACAGAGACAGACAGACAGACAGACAGACGGACGTAGCTGCCTTATGTTGACATCAGCCCTGAGGACATGCTGCCTCGGTGGATACTGAGTGAGGATTTTCCCAATTCAAATTATAATTCATAATTCAGAGAGATGTAAGCCATCACTCAGAGTTCTCTTTATACAACACCAACACCTCTTTCACTGAGTATACACCACAAAAACTGGAGGCAGCAGCGAAATGTAAACCTACAACATAAAAAAGAATACAAGATATGGAACACTTGGTGTTAGAACCCAGTCATAATAATCACTTTTGAAAATAAGTCTAGAAATATACAAACTATAAACAATTTCATTAGTAAACAATAAGATGCACCAGTATTGCTTCAAGGAGCCTAAAGAAAGTAATATCAAGAAGCAACCTCTTCAGTGAGAAGATGTGTGTTCCTGAACCTGACGCAAGTCTCCCCAACTCCCACACTTTGGTCACTAACAAACATAATCCCTGAGAGGATCAACAAACTTCTCCAGAAATCTCTGCAGACGAACACAGGCCCGAGCACTCCTTCCATGAAGTTGGCTCAGTTCCACGTCTAGACTTTTCTTTTTTACAGCGCGGTAACGACTGGCAGGCCCATACCTGTCTCTAGTGATAGCACGGAAGTTGAGTTAGGAAGATAATCATCATCTGAGAGTAGATGCTGTGACTTGTTTAGGTACTGGGTGGGCGCCGGTCCACCAACTATCAACTGATAGAGTACAGACAGCTGCGTCGTGATTCGTTACCAAGGACTGATATGACCTGACTGGCGCACGACCTCGGCTGACGAAAGGGTCACAGCAAAAATGAGGAGAGAATGAGAACTGGTACTCGTATGGGTCCGTTCATGGCCTGCACGAGGCAGACGAAAGGTGTGTAAGGTTTGTCGGTCACTTAGAAGAGAATGATCGTTGGCAAGACACACTGTTACATCAGTGGCATCTGAAGGTATGCCGCATAGTTGTGAAGAATCCACGACTGTCTTCATCCTCCAATCGCATATGAATTCTATAGGGTCATACTCAACTGGCAGAGGGCTAAGGAGAGGATGGAAGACTGATTGCAAGAGAGGTGTACCAGTAACCCAGATACTGTGATGCATGGTTTACAATGGACTTTTTAGTGTTGGCTGCCGATTATTACTGTATATTAGGAAAAAGCCCTCACTGTAAACACAAATCTGACGAGATTATATGATCTCTGAAGTGTTGGTTTCTCTTTCAGGGAACGTGACAATGGGTATCAATGATGAGTGTCATAAGGTTAGCAGTTTCTTACGAGGTATCTCAAGCAATGACCTGGGCCTTCACTCTATGACAGATGGTACATATACAGAGCAGATACACAGGAGAGCGGCGACACGCTCCATGTAGCAGAGTCACTGTGCCACATAAACATCTGAGCCAGGAGGAGCAGGTATGAGGACAATGAGAAAGTTGAATGTTGAAATTTACAGACCATCAATGGCAGGTATGACAGCAGGAGACTAGAGACAGTAATACTCATAGCGTTTTTGATATTCTTCTGAAGTATATTGTATTATCTTACGGGTAATTTACAAACTATTCATTATCAAGAACATCACATACGATTTATCACCGGTTGTACATATGTCGAGGGAGTCTGTCAGACCTCCTTAGACACCTCTGGTTAGATCGCTTGGGAAAGAAGTAGAAATAGCTACAGTCATGTGTAAGTGAAGTTTTTCCTCGTCCTCCTCATTCACCGAAAGCCTTACAATACCTGGCTAAACCTCAAGGCATTGTATAGTCAAGAACTCAGATCATCATGATACCAGTGAAAACCATGAAAAGCTGAGTCTTGACCATCCATACTCCTGGCGCTCCACACCGACCAACACGATCACCCATTTTTGATAGTTTCGTATGTATATATAAAAACTTTGTCCATGAATTCCAGATTTTATGAATATCGTTGAAAAAAATAAAGTTACGAGTTACAAACCTTTATTCCCCGTCGGAAGTTTTGATTCTGATGCTAAACCTTTAAGCACTGTTTGCCCTCGTCTGATCAGGATGTTGTGGGATACCTTTCTGGCTAGTAAGATGTTTTTTCGCAGGTTTGAAGCGTAGGAAACCTTCATCCTTATCACTAATGCCTGCAGTCACGGGCACAAGTTCCTATACTAGCCTGAGACTCTGAGCTGCTGCTTCACTCGAGCGGTAACTTAGAACTGAGTCACAGGTAATGTAACTTTGATGTTAGGACGAATTCAAGTCAGATATTCATAAATCAGTCAGTGAACATATAAAATTTTACATTATATGTTCATTTCCTTACTAAAAGTTCAATATTCTTGTTTCATACCATAATCATTATCATGTATATTTTTCGCGGTAGCATTGGTTATTTTTTTCCATAAATATTCGTTTTGCAGTTCTATAAGTAAGTTACGTTTGAATCGTATATCTGAAACGTGAAGTTCTAAATCTACGTTTGAATCGTATATTTTTTTCTTTTCTTCAAAACTGGCACTAGCTTCACAAGCCTCCGATGCTGATGCATTGTTGTCAGTTGTACCTCTGGCCTGGTGCAGTGTGTCACTTTTACCTCTTCCCACATGCAGTATTGTCAGCTCTATCCATAGCCTGATGTTGTGCTGTCAGCTCTATTTTTGAATTTTAGCAATGTTGTCAGCTCTCTACCTTTGGCTTGGCACGTTGTTGTCAGCTCTACTTCTGGGCTGCTGCGGTGTTGTCAGCTCTACCCCTAGCCTGTTACATTGTTGTCACCTCTATCTTTGGCCTGGTGCATTGTTGTCAGATCTACCTCTTGGCTGCTGTGGTGTTGTCACCTCTACCTCTGGGCTGTTCCAGAGCTTACAGCTCTACCTCTGGGCTGGTGCTCTACCCCTATGCGGCCATTTGTAAACCAGGTGCATCAGGAACTAAACCTTCTTACGTTGAAGTAGTTACATTTGGTTATGTGCAAAAATATGCGTTTGACTGATTATCTTACAGGTTCATGTGTTCATAATCTGAAACATACAAGTGAAATCGTTGCAATCTTGTTACCACACTGACTCATCAAGTATCTAAAGTCTCACTTCAATCGCTTACATTCTTGAGATCACAGTCCTCTTCCCTTCAGGAGATGATGGGTTCAATAGGTGACAGTAGAATTCATATAATGAGCAATATGGAGGTAGAATGGTTAAGGGAGCAACACGTAAGGTTTCTTTGCTAAACATTCCCTCGACCCCAGACCGTAAACATCGTCACTCCTGCCACACTTTACTACGGTGTCATCCGTAGTCGAAGCGTCAACCCTCGTAGTTCATCTGCTCGCAAAGTTGCATAATACTGAGTGTGCTGTCAGTAGGGTTGACGTCAGTTCTGGCCCGACGAAGTTTTATCAATATCTGACCTTGGTGTAAAGTCCCATTAGCCTCTCTAGATATACGTATAGCACTTTTTCCTCACTTTTGAATTACCAGATCCTTGAGTCAACGATGACGGAGACTTAAACGAGAACCTAAAGTGTAAGTAGACTTTCAAGACTTTCCTTTAAGTACTCTACCACTTCGTTAGACAGCAAATCATTACTGGGTTAAGTGGTACGTTCTTAGTATTTAGAAATGAGAATGTGCAGCTTGAAGCGTTAAAAATGCTTTTGCTTATCAAGTATTGTCCTTGTTTGGATGATGCTCAAGATTCATAGTTCCAGGACTAAAAGTGCACTAGGAAGACGGAGCGACCACTCCCTTCACATAATGGCTCAGAATTTACCTGTTGGGCTAATACCACACCCCATGGTAGGGTAATCCAGGGAGTGTGCCTGGACTCAGTCCCTCATTACCCTGCTTATGTAGATGGAACTTCTGTCTTGCACGAGGATTATGGTTCCAGAAGCGGTGATAACCGTATATGAATACATTTACCATGTAGAAGACTATGGAAGAGATGGGCCATATACACTGTGAGAGTGTGTGTGGTCTTAGAATTAACTCTAACAACTGAAGAAGTTGCTAAAGATTTCTCGGCTGGTGGATGTAGTTTGACTTTGATGGCCTTAATGACCCAGGCAGTTCCGTGCAACCAACCAATCGTCTGGGATGTGGAACATCACTGAGGGAAAGATGAAAAAGTTTGTAATGTGGTTAAGGTGTAAGTGGAACGATATCACAACAAGGACAGGAAACACCCAATCATCGTACACACGCCTCCAGCCACGATTCCTTCTCCCCTTTGTCAATACAATACCCTCCCACACCCATGCTATGGGTGTATATCACACTGACGTGTGATATACAGACTGTGTTTTAGAGAAAAATTTTAGGTTTTCTTTTTATTTTTTTTCGAAAGAAGTGAAGGAAATGAATTCCTTATTTTAGTGATGGAATGTTTGATGGTGATTGACAACGTGACTACTTCTGTGGTTAATTTACGAGTTGGATGGTGTCAGCTGATTCGTGTTGTTAGGGCAAGTGTTGTTACGGTAGGCTTTGTCAGGTGACTGATGTTGTAAGAGCTGGTGTTGTCAGATGGCTCGTGTTGTCAGAGTACACGTGGTTAGGTGGCTGGTGTGTAACGGTAGGTGATGGTCAGGTGTTGCCTGGGCAGGTGTGAGGTGGTGGATGTTTTCAGGGCAGTGATTGTCATGAGGCAGGTGTTGTCAGAGGAGTGTCAGGTGGTGTCGGGTGTTTGAAGGAAGGCGGTTGGGGTTGGGGTTAGGGCGGGTGTGTTTGTGTTGGAGGCGTCAGTGACAGCCCACAACACTGGCTTGTGTTGCCCCATTAGCACGACGGCACGACCCTTGAGCACGACGCTACGACCCTTGAGTACGACGCTACGACTCCTGAGTACGACGCTACGACCCCTGAGTACGACGGTGCGACCCATGAGTACGATGTTACGACCCCTAAAACTACTTTACGACCCCTGAGTACGACGTTACGACCACTGAGTACGACGGTACTACCCTTGAGTACGACGACGATACGACCTTTGGATATCGTGGCCTAACTGTTTGCCTGACTCTTAAAGGTTATGTTATACCGACGTGGTCAAATGTGGTACCGTCGTACTTTGGGGTCGTACCGTCTTATTCAAGGACTTAACATATTCACGTTTTACCCATGGAAATACGGAACTGTAGCAGGTGTGTGTGTGTGTGTGTGTGTGTGTGTGTGTGTGTGTGTGTGTGTGTGTGTGTATGTTTACCAATTTGTACTGTACAGGGAGGGAGTTTTACACTCGTGGGGCCTCCACTCTTAAACGTTCTCTGCTACCATTCAACTTCTGCCCATAAAATCTTAGATTTATGTATGGTGTCTGCATTAACCATTTCCTCTGTCATCATATTCCATTCATACACCGTTCTTGTACCGTAAAAATAGTTCTTTACATATTTTTGAGCAAGTTGCTTGCTTAATTTTATGTCATCTGGTTGCTATATTCCTACATCTCTTGAAGAACTGTTCACTATCCACGTCATCGATCTGTTTTAAAAACTTACATGTGACCAGGTCAACCCTCGCTCTCCTTTCTTTCAAAGTGGGCTAATCTAATGCCTCTGGCCTTTCCCTGTAACTTAGCCTCAGAACTTTCTCTATTAGCTCTTTGTGTTTCTTGAGATGCGGTGACCAAACTAGAGAAGCATATTCCAGTTTTGGTTATATGTAGGGTGATAACAGCATGCTATCTTTTTTTTCTTATCCATGTATTTGAAAGCTATTCTAAAAATGGTCAGTAGATAATTTGTCAACAATTCTCCTGACGTGGAAATCTGGCTACAGTTTAGAGACGATGCTAACTCCTAAGTCCTTCTCACACACAGACTTCTGAAGCTTATTTTCAGCCAGATGATTATCATATTGAGGCCTTCGTCCACTGTGTCTCATCCTCATTACATTTGCTCGGGGGTTGAATTTCCTCAGCCACGTATCAGACCAACTATGGAGCTAGTGTCGGCTCCCTATTAATGTGGCGCAATCGCTATTGGTTTCCATTTCCCGCATGACCTCGGCGTCATCTGCAGGCATATTTAGGGAGGAGTCCGTACCTTCTGGCAAGTCATTTTACACAGATCAAGAAGAGTAACGGTCCTAGAACAGTGCCCTGTGGCACTCCACTGGTGACCTTCAACCACTTCGAAAAGCCTCCTCTAACGTGTTGTGTTTGTTCTCTTTCACGAAGATAATGATCTATCCAATGACGGAGTCTTCCCTCCAACTTAATAATCAGCCTCCCATGTGCGTGTGTGTGTGTGTGTGTGTGTGTAAAGATGCTTTGCTAAAGACCACTGCACATTCGCTGTTCACAATTCTTTTCATCGTCTCTTCATTTTTCCTTATGCATCACTTAACACTGTCAGAATGGTTAAAAATCGAATTCTCAGTGTTCGTTGTTGAACTTTTTTACTGCATGAATTTTTAAGCCGACACAACGTTTCGTCCAAACACACGAACATCAAGCGAAATAAAAGAAAAGTTGAAGATGGAAACGTCCTGTGATAAGAATAGTGAACCCTTGAAATTAATCTATCTTGCAATCGAGCGTCAGAATGACTGCTGAGGTGACGGGAAAGCTATTTATAGCGTCAATTACTCCTGTCGCCGTGGTAGGGTCACTGGCTTGAGACGAGGGTGTCAGGTCAGGTTTGGTCATGTGAGGTAAGGTGTCCGGGTCTCTTATCTGTGAAGGATCTGGGTGTTTCTTGTTGTGTTTGTGCAAGTTATGATAGAAATGGTTGAAAATATGATCCAGTTTTCCCTCTGTTCCAGTGTTTTGAATGTTTATGTCACGGCACTAAATCCAGCCAGCGTATAAAAGGTATAAGAGAACACGAGATGGGTATAGCAGGATAAGAGAGGAGGAAGAGCATAACTTTCCAAAGAATATTGTGGAGAAGGCAGGAGATAATGTATACTTTTCCATGTATTCATCAGCAGTAAATCACCGCTCAACAAGCTGTAAATCAGGTTCAGGGATCGAGGGAAAAGAGTCGTGGAGGAGCGGAATGACAAGTTCAGAAGCTTTTCTTAACAGGGGAAGACACCACAGCCCCAGTGAGATGGAAAGAAGAGGAGGTCTTGGGAAACATTAGAATATCGAGAGAAGACAGACACAGACTACTGACGGACACATTACCCATATAAGACTCGCGGGTCTTATGAAGTACCGCCATTGGTGAAGAAGAAGTGTTGCAAGTTACGCTTGAGAGGCTGCCTGAAACGGTAAACAAGATGTCGCTGGAGAGAGGAAGAAGGCAAACGTCATACTTATCTTTAAGAAAGGAGACTGGGAATTTATGCTGAATTACAAATCTATAAATCTCTTTGACGAGTGTGGTCTTTCATATCCTGGGAAAGATACGTAGTCAGAGAGCAAGGAGATGAATGCTCACAAAAGAGATGATGCCTAAGCGAGATAAAACAAGGTTTCAGGTAAAGAAGATCGTAGGTTACTTAGTCTTCAACGAGATAGTAAGCTCCATTTAAGCTTACTCTTGACCTTGAAAATGAGCAGGAAACTTGTAAGAAAATATGGAAAGAAATACTTTTATTATGTACGAGTAGTGTTGAATGGAATAAACAGACTTAAGAGACTGTATATGTGGAAATCTTAGAGAGGTTCAAAAAGCTGTATGATAGTAGAGAAGGTTCCAGAGATGGGGCCTCCACGGGTGTAAAACTCCCTCCCCGTACAGTACAAATAGGTAATAACAAATAGGTATTTACACAGACACACAGACACACACACACACACTACTGATGTTATTAACATTAACACGTCTCGTCTTACCTTTTCCCCTAATGTTTTCCTGGAGACGTCTTTGTCTTATGCGTCACTTATTAGCGAACCTCCCTAATGTATTTACTGCAGTAATGTCGTCAGGTCTGAGGGTCAGTACTGGGACTATAACAATCCTTTCTTCTGTGTAGGTGTGTACGTTAGGGAGCGTTATTATCACTGCTCTTCATTATGCTAATGATATCATCGAATAAAATCGTTGTGGGAAATATTGCTATCGTTATTGATAAAGAGCAGCTGAGAAATCAGGATAAAGAGAACAATTCCTTTGAAGGAAACGAAAGTTCAGTAGATTATGTGCCTGAAGAACAGACAATTAGAGAGCGGACACAGGCTGGTGGAGACGACGAGAAAAGAGTCGTTCTAGGCTACTACTAAGGTCGTGAATAACAAATAACAGTCTCTCTCCT
>JAUUEC010208449.1:0-10602 GCA_032361885.1 Panulirus marginatus
TAGTGAAGATAAAGAATCAGAGATAATTAAACTGTCTGTGGCAGTGATTTCTACCTGCTCAAGAGCGATAAGTATGGTGGACAATTCAGTTTGTAGGGTAGATGCCCATTTGTTTATTCTAACATTTTTCTCTAATATATTACCATTGGGCTGGATCACAATGGCAGCACTGCCTGCCCTCCCAGAGGCAGAATCGCGAGAACCGTCAGTATAGATGCCCTGGGCTATGTTGTTGTCAGTCTCGAGTTTCTATATATATTCAAGAGCGCTGGTGTTGGCTAAGCGTTGAAGGTGAAGATTATAAGTAATTAGATTCTTATGTGGATAAGTAGGTGTAGTGACGTCAAAGGGAGTTATCTGCCAGGGAGGTAAGAAATGCAGCTGCTTTCTAATTTTATACAAATTATATACTCCATATATCGTCCTGTGGTTGGCTGTTATTTGCATCCATTTAGATTCTCTTGTGCCATGGCAAATATGGTTTAACAAATCTTTGGAGACAACACTGTCTGGATCACCTCATAGCTTCTGTCCCTCATCACGGATTCAGAACTCAAGTCGATTAGCTTTACGTCACACAGAAAAACCCCTGTGATCAATTTCCGACGTCGCTTGCGGAGGACATGGAGAAGGAGGTGGAGAACATGGTGAGGGAAGGTTCCTGTGATGAGGAGCTGTACGGAACCAGAGAGAGATAGAGAGCCATAGGGAGAGGATGAAAGAGGAACATGGTCATAGCAGGTCGTTAACCAGTTAGTTAGTTCGATATATTACCTGGTACACCATCCCACAAGCAGTAGCTTACAAGGCAAGACATTGCATGCACTCGACTCACTGGTGTGGATAAAAGTACACTGATACAGGTGAGTATGAGGCAACTTAAAGAGGTGAGCTGAGGGCCCAGTGTACTCTAAACAAATTAGTGAAGTGGATTGAGGGCTCCACGTACTCCAGACAAGTTACAGACATGGTCGAAGGGCTCCCATGTAATCCAGACAAGTTACAGACGTGGACAAGGGGCCCCATGTACTCAAGACAAGCTACAGACGTGAACAAGGGGCCCCATGTACTCTAGACAAGTTTCAGACGTGGACAAGGGGTCCCATGTACTCCAGACAAGCTACAGACGTGGACAAGGGGCCCCATGTACTCCAGACAAGTTTCAGACGTGGATAAAGGGCCCCGCGAACTCCAGACAAGCTACAGACGTGGAAAAAGGGCCCCATATACTACAGACAAGTTTTAACGTGGATAATGGGCCCTACGTACTCCAGACAAGCTACAGACGTGGACAAGGGGCCTCATGTACTCAAGACAAGTTACAGACGTGGACAAGGGGCCCCACGTACTCCAGACAAGCTACAGACGTGGATTGAGGGCCCCATGTACCCCAGACAAGTTAGAGAGGTGGGTCGATCGCTCTGTGTACTCAGTATGGTGAGAAGGCCAGACATGCGTGTAGGTGAAGCCGTGACGACACACTGGGAGGTTGGGGCCAGGACCATGACATAGTTCACGCGGCCACCGCCTGAGGCCGCTCACCGCCGCACCCGACGACGCGTCGCTTCGGCTGCGGCAACTTTCATTCTTGCTGCGGCAACACTCCTGCTACGCTGGGCCGAAAACCCCCCTCCCCAGGACGCTCAAGCGGTGCTGGGGTACACCATGCCCTCCCATCTCCAACACCTATCAACTCAACATCATCTGTATCCAACACTACCACCTCAACTCCATGTCTCGAACACTCCCATCTCAGCGCCGTGCCTTTAACCTGACCCCTTAAGGGGTCAATGAAAGGTCAGCTTAACATATCGGAGGTTCGTAACTTCGAGTGATCAATGGATTAAAGCTTTCTTTCTTGACCTTACAGCCACTAGACCTTCCACTGGATCTTCATCTACCTCTTCCATCTCTTCCGTCTTAAGGTCGGGCGTCCGCCGACACTCTTGAGCCACTTTATAGATCTGATTTGTGCCGCTAAACCCACCGGAAAATCTATTGTGCACATCCATGCTCACCCTGTGAGCTGTAGCGCAAAAGGATCATAGGGGTCACAAAGGGTCTTAGTCAGACCCCAGTGGGTTGGTGTTACACAGGTTGTTATTTTATACTATCACCCACACCCTTCCTCCTCCTCCTCCACACTCTCCTTCACCCCTTCCTCCATCCCCCTCTCTCTCCCCCTGGTCACACTGGAAGGGTTTCGAAGCGGGGGTTTTAGACCGAAGAGAAGAATCGGGTGCAGGAGAGCAACTCTGCAACCAAGATCTGTTGTTGGCGAGCGAGGGTTTCTTAAGACCTCCTATTGGAAAACATCGAATCTCCACCATGGCAGGTGCTATCTCCACCAAACTCCACCACTGGCCGACGAGGCTCCAACATACTCCACGACGAGACCAGCAAACTCCAACACCCAACACCAATCACTCACAAACACGCTGTTTGTTCGTGTGTTTGTTTTTTTTTACTGCAGAATGGACTAAGGCCTCTCTCTCTCTCCCTCCCTTTCCACGCAGGAGCCGTCGACTCATCAGCTGGATTGCCTACAGCAGACGTCTTCATCCGTGCCTCGTAAGAGCTCAGCTGGTCTTTATTGACGTTGTAACTTAAGCTTTATCACCAGTGACTCACACCAACACTCTCCCGTCTTTCACCGCCGCTCTCACTGGTGTCACTGCGTCCCAAAGTGCCCCGAGCAGTGAAGTTTTGATGAGAGCACTTGAGCCGAATTGCTTCCCGGGAGGGGTTCGCTTCCGGGAGAAAGAAAAAGGCGAGACTGGTTAATTAAAAGGATAATTACAGCTTAATTGGTGATATGGAAACGCAAGGCACTCCGTGCAGATGAGTGTGTGGTCGGGGCTGTTGTTAATGCGGTGGGATGCGCGGGTTCGGCTGTGGTGTCGAACTGCAACCCGGGGACGGGGGATCTCATGTGTCAGGAGAAGACGGTGGCGGGGATGGAGCTGTAGCTTCTTCGCAGTGGGATGAGGTTCAGGTGATGGTTGGAGAGGGTCGGGAGGACCAGTGTGTTGAGCGTCTCTTTAATGTGTAGAGCAGATGGGACCGTAGATGGTCTTCTGCACCCTTCTCTGTACCTATTACAGTATTCCGTTCTACATATAGATAAGGAGACACATACGCTGACAGGCAATTGACTAAATGGATGGACGGTATAGGCGAGCAGGTCGACTGGACGATAGATGCATATAGACAGAATATAAGCACAGGCATATAGAAATATAGCGAGGATAGTGGAACATTGGAGATCGCGGTGTGTGTGTGTGTTTGTGTGTGTGAGTGTGTGAGGCAGCCGAGCCGGTACGCGCGTCGCTGCCTCCCGCCAGTCAGTCTGGCCGCACGCCACGCGCAGATCACACGTGCCCCACGCCCGGCCGCCCGCGCGCCCCCCATGCACGCCCTCATCCCGGGCCCCCCTCCCACCCTTGGACGTCCAGTGGTGCCTGGTCCTGCTGGCCGTGTACACCTAGTGTGTGCACGGACCTGGTGTGTGAACCTAGCTTGTGCGCCGGGTGTGTACAACTAGTGTGTGCACATGGTGTTCCCTACGTCTGCGTGCATCGAGTGTGTGTAACTGGTGTGTGCACATAGTATGTGCACCTCGAGTGTACACGAAATGTGAGCACCTAGTGTGTGCACCTTGTGTTCTCTGCGTTCGCGTGCATCAAGTGTGTGCACCAAGTGTGTACACCTGGTTTTCTGTACGTTCACGTGTATCAAGTGTGTATGTGTGACTGGCGTGTGCACCTTGTGCTCCGTGTGTGTTCCTGTACATCTGCTGTGTGTGTGTGTGCACCTCTTGGTCTGTGGTTCAGCAGGACTTACATGCCTGTGTCTGCTTGATTCGCACTCGTGTGCGTGTGTTGGAATGTCGTGTGTGTACGTTTATGTAAACCAATTTAAGCAGTACTGGGAGGGAGGTTTACATTCGTTGGGCCCCATCTCCAGTGCTGTCTCGTCTGTCATACAACTATGCAAACATCTGTATGCCGTCCACGCTCACTGTCTCATGACTTGGTTGGTTCCATTCATGCACAACTCGTACTCTGTGAAAGTACTTCTTTACGTCTCTCCTGAAGGGTCTCTTGCTTAATTTTGTATTATATCCTCTGGTTGTTCTGTCTTTGCATCTTCCGAGAAACTGTTTACCGTTGACATCAGTAAACAGTTTTAAAAACTTAAAGGTTGTGATCAGGTCACTCCTTACTCTTCTTCCTTCCTTGATGGAAAAATTTAAGGGCTTAACCTTCCCCCGTAACAGAGCTCACTTGATTCTGGTGCTGCCATCTCTGTTGCCTTCTTCTGGACCTTCTCCATCAGTTCCCTGGGTTACTTTAAGAGCGGTGGTCAATATTAAGAAGCATATTCCAGTTTTAACCGAATGTGGGATGTGAACAGTCTTCTCATTAATTCCATTTAAGTGGAAGCTATTTTGCTGTATGCCACCAGACACTTGGTCTCCTTTGCTATTCTAATACGGGACACTGGCGACAGGTTAGGGGCGGTGTCTGCTCCCAAGTCCCTCTCACACACGGATTCCCGCAGAGAGTTTCCTGTTAGATGATATTCATGTCAATGCCTTCTTTTGCCGTATCCCATTCTCATAATTTACGTTGATTGCCATCAACCATGTATCAGTAATTGATGCAATCATCTTTGCTTTTCACTTTCCTCGTGACCTTGGCATCATCCGCAGACACATTTAGGTAGGAGTCCAATCATTCTGGCAAGTCGTTTGAATAGACCAAGAATACTAGTGATCTTAGCCTGTTTTAAGAGGGCTTCCTTGACATATTTCCTTTGTTCCCTTTCGCTAGATGATCCGTCCATCGAAATATTCTTTCCCTTATTTCTGCCTGAAGATCCAGCTTCTTTACCAATCTCCTGCGTGTACAGTGTCAAATGCTTTCTACAGTCCAGATAAATTTGAGCTCACTCTCTCTTAGAAATATAAGCGGTTCATTACCCAGAGAAATCGTGTTCTCTTTTCACTTGAGTGTTTTCTTTTCCTCTGCAGGAAGTCATCCATTTGCCTTCTGATTATCTTTTCCATTACTTGACAGACCACAGACGTTAGTGAGACTGGTCTGTCATTAAGTGTCTCATCCCGGTCTACTGTCTTGTTGACAGGCATGACGCTTGCCCTCCACCACCCCTCCTGGCACTTCATCAGAACCATGACCGTAACGAGGATCATCTGATTTCCTGCTTCCTAACTGACCCTATATTCTTGATGGATCTGTGGAATAGTTTTGGAATATCCTCTGACTTGTCCGCAATATTTTGCTTTCAAAGTTTCTCTGTTTCTCTTTCCTCATTTGCTGTACTTGTTTCATGTTCTCTTATACTATATAAACGTTGGCTTGCTGCAGTGACGCCTGTATCTTCGTCACAGCACAGTGAGAAACTCCTTCACTTTTTTACGTCTTTCTCGAACCATTCCTTCCTCTTTCTCGACCTTCGCTTTATATCTCAGGCTTGTGGCTGCTACTCATCCTTCCACCACAACACTCAGGTTCCTGACTATTGATAAGCTCTCTGTAGTTTATATATATAAAATGTGGTCTCATCTCTGCTCTTTCTACAGCCTCATTTGTCTCGAAACCAAACTGAAGTATTACATGATAAATTTTTCCAACTGTTGTATCATGAAGGATATTTTCCCTCTGCACGCCACTGTGTGTGAAGATCAATCTGGTCATGATGATGAATCAATCCCTCTCATCCTTGTGTGTTCATTGACATGATGGTACTGGATTTTTTTTTTTGTACACTTAAGGAACTTGTCTCCATGACTCTCCATGACCCTGAGAATCCAGATTCCCTCAGCTTGTTACTTTATGACTGACATCCACCATTACCAGGGCTGGGAAGTAGGCGTTACTGTGTCATGTACCGTCACGAATGTTGCATCATTGTCATCATCATGTTTTTGTTCTGGTTCGGCAAGATTCTCTGGTGGATTGTCTATTATCAAAGCCACTGTGCAAGACTTTCCTGCAGTTACCCTCTGCATTGCGTACCATTTGAGCGAACCATAGAACAGAATTTCGTGCAACTTGAAGCTGTCTCTGGTTACGTGAGACGGTAATCCTCCTTTGTCTTATCTCTCCCTTCTTGCTATCATGTGTCTCTCAGGATGCAACAGGTGAGATCTTATCTCTCTGGTAAGTCTTGTCTCCCAAGCTCCAACTATGTCAGATGTGGTTCCCATGATAAGTTGCGTGGATTCCAGCGCTAACATCCTTCATGTCTCTCTGTCTTAGTCTCCCTAATTCCTCCTGGCTGCGTGGCTACATACGAACGTTGCCATGGCTGGATACCCCCCCTGTGTGTGGTGACTGTATTAGCGGGTTTGCCTCATTCCTCATTATGGGAAAAACTGTCCTTGGGATGTCTTTACCCTGTAGGAGTCTTTTGATAAGTATTCCATCCTTCTTCACCCTTACGTATATGGCTGGAATTAATTCTTCTTCCAGACCAGAAATCATTGATTCCCCGTTGTCAGCTTCCTGGTTCGATAATGTACGTAGCTTTGGTTCCATGTTATCTCCATCAGTATTGACCCGTCAGCCTCCATGTTTCTGGGTATCTCATGAATCTGTTTTTTCTTTTGCCATCAAACGCTGGTCCTGTATACTCTGGCCTTATTTAATCCTTGTATCGCCTGGACCATAAATATTGCAGATCAGTCCTTCTCTAACTGATTATATTATTCTCTCTACAGCTTTACTTGATTCCATATGTCTTGCTGCAATGGTTCCAGTTTTTCTTTTGTTTTTTCACATCATTTCTCTATGAACTGCGTCTCTTCGACAGTCCTGGAAACTGCTCCAGCTCCCCCTACCCGCCCACTGTATTAACACTTTGTGTTCTCTGTCTTAATGGCATTTCCATCTGTCGAATGGCCTGTAGGACGTCCAGTACAGACCCTTCTGGTCTCTCTTTCGCTCTTCAGTCACTGCCTCGTCTTTCCTCTGGTTACATTTCTCCTTTGACCCATCAGCGAACTGAATGTGTTCATTCCCCTTGACTACATGATTCAGTCATGCATTTTTTTATGTATGCTTATTATATTTATGTGTGGTGTGTATGTGTGTGCGTGGGCGATTATGTGTACGTATGTGAGGGTGGTGGACGTGAAGGTGGTTCTGACGTCATCACCTTTATCGGTGAGGTAAACAATTGGAGATTAACCCCTGCCCCCCTCCCCTCCATGCGTCTGCAGGGGGTCACGGGTCACAGGTCAAAGGTCAAGGTTGTGTAACATTACAGTAGAAAGTTACTCAATTGTTCTACAGACATGTTGGATAGATGGCATTTTTACCTTGATGCGTGTGTGCGTGCGTGTGTGTGTGTGTCTGTGTCTGTGTCTGTGTCTGTGCGTATGTATGTGTGTGTGTGTGTGTGTGTGTGTATATAACACGGGGTAACCCACAATACTCCGGCAAGCTTGGCGTCGTCAACACAGTGATGTTTACCCCTTCCCCCCTCCTCCCCACCAGGTGCTATACGTAACATACTGGGAACCAACTCACGAACTTACTCACGAAAATTACTGCTGAGGTCATAACAGCTGTACGAACGAACGACTTCGAGGCAGTTGTGCGAAAAAAAAAAAATTGCTTTCGAACGAAGAGAGACATAACACGTGCTGAGAGGAGACAGGTGTTGGCGAGGAGGCACGTGTAGCAGAACAGGTGTACTAGAACGAGAGGGGACCCTGGGAAGACAGACTTCCTCACGTCCCTGCCGTATACAGCGAAGCGGGAGGTGGTCAAGTTCCTTTTGGGTAGAGGTCCTTATACGGTGGGCAGGCCCTCCTCACGCGTCCTTATACGTCCGTGTCGGCCGCCGTGCCCGGTGCTGGAGTCTACCGTCCCTGTCAGCTGCCGTGCCCGGCTCTGGAGAGAGAGGAAGGGTTAGGGAAAAAGAGAAAGGGAAACATGAAAGTTAGCTTTACGTGGTGAGTGTGAGAGAGATACCCATCTGTGCCGCCCCACCCGGCCTCTCCCAAGCTGTGTGACACAGACGCAGGATGTGACACAGCGAGATAGCATGCGAAATGAAGGCAGGATCTCTCTCCTCGGTCCGTCTGTTGACGTAGAAAGTAAGAGACATAATCCAGACATCTCTCCACATTGCTTCTACCTTGGGAGAGACGGGACGATATTATTTATCTCCAAGTTATTGAAAGTTGATGAGATAAAGAGACTCAGGTGGCGTTTCTCCTTGATTCTCGTAAGGAGAGATCGAGACCAAGAGATCTGCCCATGATACCATTAATGCGAGACAGAAGGACGAGTCAGCACATCTCTCTCTCTGGTACATAGAGACAGGAGAGACAGGTCTCTCTCCTCACGTTGGTGCAGGAATATTTCAGAGAGACAGCAAGGGAGACAGTCTCCCGTCTCATGGCAGACCTGTCGTCTCACTAATACGCTGCCCCCACCCACTTGCTGCTGCCGACCACACGATGCAGAGCAAGAGCGACGCCCACAGTCGCCCACAGCCGCCCACCCCTCACGCCCACCACCCACCTGACACCAGTGGTGGCACTAGGGGACCCTACCTACTGCAGGCTACCAAGTTCGAGACATTAACACCGACAGATGCTTTCTGGCCTCAGTGGTCTCACGATCACCACTTTACTCTCCAGCCCACATGGTAAGTGAGGCTATGGCACTCCAGGCAATGCACAGGCACCTGGCTGTCTGGCCGGACGACTGCCAGGTGCCAGGTGGCGGGAGGCGAAGGGGAGCCATCACCACGACAGCTGCTGACGGACGACGGGCCGAGGACGTGACCAGCGTCGCGAAGAGGTCAAGTCTCGCTATTTAGAGAGACCCGTGAGGTCAGAGGATTACTCCAAGAGGAACACAGCACCAGGAGGGTGTCTCTCACCAGCATCAGATCAGGAGGAGGACGCCCCCAGCCGGTCAGGAGGAGGACGCTTCCTAGTCAGACTGTTGGATACAACCTTCCTCACACGTCTCTAGCTTTAGCGAAATGATATCGTAACGACCTTATCACCCCGACAACTGCAGTATACAGCTGTCGAACATAGATGTATTATAAAACTACCTCACTCTACAATACTAACTGGATCATAACAGTTTTCTCGTAATACTATGAAACCCAAGCACCACAAAATAAAGCTGTGTCTGTGAGTGTGTGTGAGGAGCGAGCAGTGTGGGCAGCAGCGGGGACTGTGGGGTGTGACACCCTGCCGTCTCCCACCGTCCACCCAGCGGGCCGTCCCACACAGCCACGGCCCACACACTGCCCAGTGGAGGCGTCACTGACGCTCCAAGGTCCTGCTGGGCAATATCACCAGCCTCCTGCAGGACATGGCTTCATCACACACTCACCAGGGCTCACTCATAACCTGCGAAAGATGGAACCTACATCTCGCTTCACGATACTCGTACCAGAATCCCTGCCTCAGTGAGACAGATGTCTTACACAGGTGTGCCGGCGGAGGAGAGGGTGTTGACGTGCCGTCAGCTGAGCACCGGTACCACAAAGAGCCGAGACGAGTACCGCGATAACCCACACACGGTCACCCTGAACCCTACTCACACTGGTTCTCTAGAAAGGTTCAGATGATCCAGCCCGACACAGGGGCCCTCCACAGTACACCCCCTGCGATGTTCTCATGATATGGTGACCATAATGTACTAGGGTTTCTGGAGAGAGAGAGAGAGAGAGAGAGAGAGTGCATGTCAACATTTGGTTTACCTGTTAGCCTCCACTGACAGTGACGTCACGGTCATACCTGGAAAGAGAGAAGGACAAATATTAGTGCTGGACGTGCACACATCAGTCACTGAAGGACGAACAAAGAAAATAATCTAGTTTAACAAATCACTACTTTTATGCCCAAGTTTTATCCCCTCCGGATACCAGTTTTATACGCTTTGGGTACCAAGGTTTATGCGCTCCGGGTTCCAGGTTTTAAACGCCCCGGGTACCAGTTTTATAAGCTCCAGGTACCAAGGTTTATAAGTTTCAGGTACCAAAGTTTCAGTCTTAAATAAGAATATAAATATAGAGGTTACAGTTAGACGGTGTGATCCGAAAGACAGGAGACAGAAGGCGAGGCCTCTCACAGGGCATACATGGTCCGTACACCTTACTGTCTTGTGTATGACGAAGGCAACAGATGACTGGTTTTTCTCTGATTTGTCTATATTCTGCTGCTTGTGGCTTCTGACCACATGTAGGTAAAACACACAAACATACTCACCCTCGGACACACACACACACACACACACACACACATGCACTGGTCACAACTACTCATTACCTCGTAATAACTGTAACTATCAATTTAGTGGTTATAAAGGTTGGTTGACCTCCATCTGGTGCAGTGGTCATCAGGCTGTCCTTATCAATTCACCCCTTGAACCTCACGACATCCTCAAGGCAGGGTGGGCACTGCAACTCGTTCTGACGTCATCTTCACCCTTAAACCTGATGACGTCGTCAAGGGAGGGCAGACACTACTACTCTTACGTCACTGCAAGTTCTCAGTCACTGAAAAGTACAGCGAAACCAATGGCACTGCAGACTGTGTTGTAG